>PVLD010002905.1:47500-153934 GCA_004027595.1 Dinomys branickii
TTTTCTTGGTGGTACGGGATATTGAACCCAGGGAGTGCTCAGTTACATTCTCAGCCCTTTTTTCTGTTTTAAATTTTGAGATAGGGTCTTGCTCAGTTGCCCAAGGTAGCTTTGAACTTTTGATCTTCCTGCCTCCGCCTCCCAAACAGCAGGCACTGCAGGTGCGTATTACCATATCCAACCATATTAGTTATCTTAAATAATATTATTTCTTTTTGAAAAAAAATTTCATATCAAAGACTGACAAATCTTTCTGGAGACATACTGACTGATCCTAGACTACTACTAATATATGTTGATTTTATAAGTAGTTGCTAATGTAGTAAACAGTGTACTTGCTGGTTGTTAGCTAAAGGTAATGCAAAGTGAGACACTGTAAGAAAATGAGTAAAATGAAGCAGAACATAGTACCTAAAATTAGAGACTACAGAGCTAAAATGGCTGGATTCAAATCCTGGCTCTGCTATTTACTATTTTGGGCAAGTTACACATTTCTGCATCAATTTCCTCACTGATAAAATGGGGATGGCAGTCCTGCAATGACCTTTCATGACAGTGATAAATATAAAGTCCTTGGGACAAACACAAAGAATAGCACTAATCGGCCTTTCCTCCTCCTCTTCCTCTTCAGCTCCTCTTGGCTAGTTGTCTGCCTTGTACTAGAGCTGAACATAGCCCTGCTGGGAACACAGCACATGTATTTTTACATGCTTGATATACAATGAGTGCTTAACTGTATTAGTCACTGCCACAAACACATGTGTAAGTGATTTTATCTCCTTAAACCCACTAGTAGCTACCAGAAATTTAAAAGTAGATTGGTAAGAGATATACCACAGGTAAAATAATTTTAAAATATAATTTTAGAGCTTAATTTTTAAACTAATTTTACAAAGTCCATCTTAAATGACTAATACCTAGTAAATTGTTTAAAACCACCAAAACCATCCCTAATCCAATCTTAGTTAACCACATTAAACTACTTTTATTTATAATCATACCCTGTAATCCAGTTCAGCTCTCCAATTCTCACAGAAATCTGGGGAAATGTTCTTTCTTTTTTCTCCCCAAATTCTTACAGCATCAAGGATCTGGCAGATATACAACTAGTCACCTTTAGGTCTAGAGTTGTGTTTTCTGCTTCTGTAGTAACTGTACTCTAAAAACTTGTATTTTTTAAAAAAATGTATAACATCAAATATTATAAAAGTTTTGTATATTCGTTATAAAAATACAGGTTTTAGTTACCTATAATTGTACCACTTGAAATAACTATTGCAAATATTTCAGAATATTTCAACCCAAATGTTTTCTATATACAAGCAATACTGAAAATCAACATTTAAAAAACAGTAATTTCCTTTAGTTTTAAAGAAATAAATTACTTAGGTATAGATTTATGCAGAGAATATACATAGTGAAAACTATAATATTCTGAGACAAAAGAAAATAAAGGAATCCTCAGGTGGAAATACACTATACTCATGAATTAGAAGATGGAAACATAACTATATTCATGGATTAGAAGATTCAATACAGTAGAGTTGACCATCCCCACAATGTTGTATACTCTAAACACAATACCGATCAAAATTCTGTCATGATTTAGTAGAGGTATAGGCAAAGGAAAAGAATGGAAAGGAAAGGGAAAGGAACTGAAATAGTAAAAATAATTTTGTAAAAAATAACAAAGTTTAAGAAATCATAGCATCTGATTTTAAAACCTACTCAGAACCCCATTACAGTAATTAAGAGAGTATTGCTGGGTATGATGGCACATACCTGTAATCCCAAAATTTAGCAAGCTGAAGAAGATTGCTGTAAGTTCAAGGCTAGCCTGAACTACATAGCAAGACCCTGTCTTAGTTACTTTTCTTATTACTGACACAAAATACCTGACACCTAATGTTGAAGGGGGAAAGGTTGATTTAGCTCACAGTCTGTAGAGGTTTCAGTCCATAATCGCCTGGCTCCAAGGCAGGGTAGATTGGAAGAGGGGCATCCCAGAGGAGAAACAGTTCACAGCAGCAGAAGACCACAAAAGCAAGCAAGGGAAGGGGGGCTGACAAGCCTCTTTCTATCCCTTGTATCCAGTCTACCAGGGATTAGGGTGGTGCCAATCCAATCAGTAGAATCATCCAGCAATCACTCACCCATAATCCCAGCATGGCACTGTGAATCAGTCACACACTCTAGATTCAGCCACTTCTAAAAAAAAAGCCCACCCCCTAAGACTGCACAAGGTTTTGAGGTGACATTTAGATACAAACCGTAACACTGTTTCAGAGAACCAGGTGAAACGACCATGTGGTACTATATTAGTGATGAGACAGATGTATAAATCAGGAAAACAAAATAATTTAGAAATTAGTTTACACAAACGGCTGTTTGATCTTTGACAAAGATGCAAAATCAATTCAAAGGAGGATAGTCTTTTCAACAAATAAGTCTTTTCTTGATCTAAACCACATACCTTATGCAAATATCAACTGAAAATTGATCACAGATCTCAATATAAAACATAAAACTATGAAAGATTCAGAAGAATCACAGGAGCAAATTTTTTGCAAATTGTGGCTGGGTAAAGAATTCTTAGAATGTTATCAAAAGCATAATCCATAAAAAGAAAAAAACTGATGAATTAGACTTTAAATTTAAAAATCACTGTCAGATAACTGCCAAGAGAATTACCAAAAAACAAACTATGGAGTAGAAAAAATATCATCAAATCACATACTCAACAAAAGACTTATTCATATTCCGATTTCTCTTTAGACTATATACATCTTTTTTTGTTTTGTTTTATTTTTGTTTTTTGACACAGGGTCTCACTATGTGGTTCAGGCTGGCCTTGAACTCATGGCGATCCTCCCGCCTTGGCTTCTCAAGTGCTGGGATTACAGGCATGGGCCACCATGCCTGGCTAGACCATATAAATCTTTCACCTTAAAAAGATTTCTATCTAAAATACAGAATTTCCAAAATCCAATAGTAAGAAAATAAATATTCAAAATATTTGAAAAGGATCTAGATACTTCATCAAAGATATAAAGATGAAAAATAAGCACATAAAAGGATACTCAATATTACTGGCCCTTAGACAAACACAGACTAATGCCACAATGATGTATTATGCATCAGAATGGCTAAAATAAATAATATTGACAATATTGAATGCTGGTTGCTTGACCAGACAATTTCTAAAATGTTTATAAACCGTAACAAAATATGGCACACTAAACATCAAGGTAAAATAAACTTATGTAAGGTAAAAAAATTAAAAAATGCAAATTCATTACAAAAATAGAAAATAAATACCAATGGAAATAAAAATAAAACTCATCTATAATTTCTGATATAATTACAGCAAACATTTGGGAATATTTTACTCCAAACTTTTGTCTATGCAAACACACATACATGTATACAGAGAGAAGGACTATACTTTACATACTGTTTTATAATTTGTGCATATCATTTAATATACTAGTAACATACTTACCTGTCAGTATTAATTTCTATGTCATTTCTTAGATGGAGCAAAATCATGGACATAAGTTACCTAAGTGGTCTACACTGTTAAATATTTGGATTGTTTTTAATTCTATTATAACCACTCTGAGAGAAACACTCTCATAGATCTATCTTTACAAATATCCATCGCTGAATTCCAGAAAGACTATCCAAATGTACTCTCCTAGTCCATCTTCTCTAACACTGGGTATTATTCCTGAGTTATTTCCCTGTCTTCATTTGATTTTACAAGCTTTATATGTTACAGATAATTATTTTATCATATATATATATATATATATATATATATATAATAAAAATCCTTCTCAAATTGTAGTTTGTCATGTAATATTACCAATAGCCTTTGGAAAAATAATTTTTGGTAGCAGAATCTATTCTTTCATAATTTCTGACATTATTCTTTGTGTTTCAGTAAGTTATTGTTTCAATTGATATACTTGGTCTTATTTTGTCCTCATGTTTTGTATCTTTTGCTCCTCATACTTTTTTGTTTCCTTTTTCCTGGTATGAATGTATGTTTTGAGACAGGGTCTTGCTATGCAGTTAAGGATGGCCTTGAGCTCACTTTGTAGTCCAAACTGGTCTCAAACTTGCAATGATCTTCCTGCTTCAGCCTTCCAAGTGCTGGGATTACAGGTGTGCGCCACCACACCCAGTTTATCATTTATTATTTTCATTTTCCTCATTTGAAAATTTTAAAGATAAACAGTCTATTTTTCTTCTTATAATTAAAATAAATAATCTTTTATTGTTTTGGAATTATTTCATAACTTCACTATTATAATATTTAAATTTTAGATTTATAAATTTATTCTGAAATTTATCTCTTTAAAAGCAAATTCATAAGACATTCTGATGTCCACTCTATGCGTTCATGATTTCACTATTGTTTTAATTTTATTCTCTGATTTTTCCATTAAATTCACAAATAAACAACAGCTTGGTTGTGTTACTTTTTTTCCTTAAAGTCTTCCAGCCTCTAGATATTTCTCCAGGCCTCCTGGCATTTAGTATTATATAGAAGTCTGGTGTAAATATGATCGTGTGTGTGTGTGTGTGTGTGTGTGTGTGTGTGTGTGTGTGTGTTTCTCTATTTGGATGCTTCTACGACTTCTGTTTCAAATTCAAAAACAGTCTAAACCGGGGTCTTTGACATTTTCTTTCATTGAATCATACCAGTATGAAGTCTCATTAAATTGCTTGGCCTGGATTTAGACTTATCATCCTCCTACTTTAACCTCCCAAGCAGCTGGGATTACAGGCCTGCACCAGTACATTTGGCTCGGTATGTGCTTGGATTTTTTGTAATGGAAAAATATAAAACAAAATAGGTAAATAACAATAGTTAATACATTGCATATTGTTATCATCAAAGTAGTTACTCAGAGTATAAGATATGGGTATAAGAAATTCTCCAAACAATATTAATACAAACCAAAATGCCCATCAACTAAGGAATGGATAGAAAAGATGTGGTCTTTTTATACAACGGCATATTACTCAGCCATAAAGAAAGATAAACTTGAGACATTTATAGGTAAATGGATGCAACTTGAAACCATACCCTTAAGTGAAATAAATCAGACTCATATGTGTAAACACTATATTGTCTCCCTGGTATGAGAAACTCAAAGAGTAAATAAAGACCAAAATGTATAATAGATGTGAAATGAGAAGAAATTGTTCAACAAGTCTGTGCTCTTTTGATCAGAATTTCTATCATCTATGAAGAACGAGTTAGGATGTTTTTCAATTTTCCTATGTTTACCTCATTTGAGCACTTCTCTGATTTCTTCTTTGATCTACTTATTCCCTATATATGTCGCTCATTCTCTTTTAGTGGTTTTAAAAAAAAGGTTTATGTGAATCTAGCTAGCAGTGGTAGTTGGGGTGGTATATGCCAAGGATTCTATAAATGGTTTTTGATCAATTCATTCATGAAAACTTTAGACATAATCAAGCTTAAGCTGATTTATGAGGAAGAGGAAAGGAATTACAATTAGGAAGACCTACAAAGTAGGGATGTTTTATACCACTGGAAGTTATTATCTATTCCACTGCAAACCTATTCCTAGGCTGGGGATGTAGCTCAGTGGTAGTGTACTTGGCCTAGCATGCTTGAGGTCCTGGGTTTAATCTCCAGCACCAGTGCCATCACCACCACCACAACAAAGGCCAAAATAAAAAAAGACCATTTCTTTTATCCCATATTCCTGTAAATATATCAAGATAAAGGTCCAACATACGTATTCCTAGATGAGGGAAGATAGTGGTAGATAGGGGGTTAATGAGAGAGGTTAGAGAAAGGGTTTACTCTTGAGATACTGTAGTTTATTTCATAATTGATTCCTGTTTAAAAGATACTAGGCTAAAGAAAAAAAGAATAAAAGTTTAGGATAACACTTGGTGAGGTAACTAATTTAAAAACTCAGTTACTGGTTGGGGATATAGTTCAGTGTCATAGCACTTGCCTAGCATGTGTAAGGCCCTATGTTTTTTCTACAACATTGCAATAAAAAATTGGGTCATGTCTTACTACAATTATTAATATTCTTACGGTATATGCTTTTTCATTAATATCTGCGATTATATGGATAATTCTTTTTTATACTGAAAGGCCAATTAGCCTAATATTTTAATTATACAACGTACTTGAATTTTTGAACATTTTTAAATAGCTTATAATTGCTTTTATTTTTATTTCTTATTAAGATACTGTTATGGTTGATATATTGTGTCAACTTGGGAAGTCTAGAGTTTGGCTAAGTGATTCAGTAGTTCTGCATCTTGGGGTAAAAAAGACATGCCCTTACCCTTCTGGGATGTTGTTTATTGTGTCAATTTAAAAAGTTTAAAAGGTGAACTATGTGACTCAGCAGGGAGCCAGGGTGCTACTTTGTATTCATCCTGAGTCTGTGCAAGAGGAAGGCATGCACAGGGTGTGGGTATAGTGGACCACCTCCACCCCTCTATAGTGGGTAGGCTGCATTAAAAAAGGGAATTTAGAAAGGACTGCCTGCTGGTTCTTTGGAGGAGCTCATCTTTACCTTTAGCTTGGTCATCTCCTGGATTCTGATGCAGACTATTTGGCTTCTGCTTAGGATTCTTCAGCCTTCTGGTGTAGACTCTCTGGCCTTCATCCTACATTCTTCAGCATTCCATCACAGACCCATCAGCCTCCTGATACATACTTACATGGACACTGTAGTGAGCTCCAGCCCTGAGGCTGGGCTCTTCAATCTCCAGCGTGCAGACACCCTCTATGGCTGACCATTGTATCTTTTTATGAGACCAGTGCTCTAACCTCTGAGCTACAGAGCCCCTATTTTTTTTCCTTTTTGTGACAGGGTCTCATTATGTAGTCCAAATTGGGCTTGAGTTCACTTTGTAGCCCAGGCTGGTCTCGAACCCACAATAATCCTCCTGCCTCAGCTTCTCCAGGGCTGGGATTACAGGTGTGTGCCACCATGCCAGCGTAAGCCAAATTTCTAATTTGTTATATATTTGTACATCTTATGTTATATGTTTCTCTAATAAACTCTGACAGATAGTAATGAGAAGACTGTATAACAAATCAAGATTATTACTATTTAACTGAAAACTTGTAGAAATAATTATCTTTTTTCAATTAAATTGAACAATAAAAAGCTAAGTAAAGGCAAAGCTGACTATGTCTTCAAACCCTGTTCCAATAAACTCTGAATTTGCCAGGGAAACTCAGTATCTTGCCATGTGTCCCTTTTTAACCCCCAGTTGACAAACTTAATTCTTTGCGTGATTCTGGCGGCAAACCAAGTTGGACAGGAAGGGCATCAAATACATTGGTTAGGTTTGATGTTGACCTTATGGGGAAATTTGATTGGGTTCTTATTCAATTCAGGTTGTTTTTTGTTTTTGTTTTTTGAGACTGGGATTTGCTCTGCAGTTCAGGCTGGGCTTGAACTCACTTTATAGCCCAGGTTGACCTCAAACTCCAGTGATCCTCTTGACTCAGCCTCCCGAGTGCTGGACTACAGGCTTGTGCCACCATTCCCAGCATGTGCCATGCCTGACTTGTTCAATTCAGTTTGCAACCCGAATCATGCAAAGAATTTATATTTGTGAATTGAGGTATCACTGTACATATTTTGAAAACTTATATAGTGATTATTCTTTTTACTGAAATAGAATCAGTCTACATATATTTGAAAGTTTTGAAGAAAAAAATACATCTTTCATATTAACCTAATTAGTAGATACTACTACTAATTTCTTAAAGATAAATAAATTGCATCCTTGGTTCACCAAGATTATATATAGAATTAACTAGTAAACTGGCAAATACAAATACCCATAAGAAAGTCTTTAAGGTTGGAAATCATTCCCATCTGCTGTATTTTGCTTTAGTACTGTACAGATCCAAGGGAGATTTTCAGGACCTAAATAACAAACTGCCCAGCCCCAACTCCCAGTGCTGTGGATTAAACCCAGAGCTCACATTTGCTAGCCAAGAGCTCTACTACTGAGTTATACCCTCAGCCTTAGAACTCAATCAGAAAACTGGGATCTATATAAAGTTCAGGGGAGTAGACCTCATCTGTAGTATTTAGTAAATAAAGCTTACCGGTGTTAATGAAGATTTGACTTTTATAAATGTACCCTCATTTCATAGCCCAGACAGTAATATCTGAGAATTTGTCTTTACCAGAAGATATAGGGATAAAGTACAAGTCTACACAGATTTTTGTATCTGAATTAAAAAACCTGAGAGGTATGAGTATGAAGTTTAAAATAATTCCTAGGGGCCTTCTGCTTTATTAGAGACTCACATCTTCCTCAATGTGATTGTGCTGAATAAGCCCATGCTTTTCTGAACGAACAGTAAACCAACTGTGTTTTGAGACAGAGTCTTGCTATGTCATTCAGAATGCTCTTGAACTCACTGTCTAGCTCAGGTAGGCCTCAAGGTAGCCTGTTAAAACTCAAGCCTCAGCCTCTGAGTACTGGGGTTACAGGTGTGTGCCATCCTGTCTGGCAATAAATCCATTTTTTAATAAAATCTTTTGTTTTTTTTTTTTTTGGAGATAGGGTCTCTTGCATAGTTCAGGCTGGCCTTAAACTCACTATGTAGCCCAGGCTGGCCTTGAACTTATGGTGATCCTCCTGCCTCAGCCTCCCTAGTACTGGGAGTACAGGCGTGCACCACCATGCCCTGCTTTAAGTAAATATCATAGGATTCTCAATGAAAAACTAGAGTTCACTCATCCTTTAGTTTTGAAAGTTTGTAAGTTTTGTGAAGCAGACAATCCTCCCTTTCCTTTGATAGAAGTTAAGGGTCTGAAGAAAGGAAACTGTCTCTATCCTTTGCAAACTTATTCTCTACAATTTCTACAGAGAAAACAAAACTGCTAGTAAGCTACAAAGTCTATTGCTAGTGACTAATGTTAGACAATGAGGCTGCACTGTAGGGAGAGTTGGACAGACAGGGGATTCTTTAAGGAGAGATAAAGTGCAAGGAAACCATTTAGTAGAATTTCAAAATAAGGGCTAGGTTTTCCTTCAAACTAAATGTGCTATGTTATACGCCTTTGGTTGCAAATGTAGAACTTATTTACATAAAATTACATTTATCTGTAATCACCAAAAGTTGCAGAAAGTCACTTATTAATTGGTTAGGAATGAGTTCCAGTGATTATTAACTCTTTACTTTGGGATTTATGTTACTCCCTGAATAGTGAAAAAACATGCAACTTTTACTAACATTGTGAGTTTTGTACACATCTATCAAGAGGCTAGGAAGAGAACTCTAAGCACAGAAATTTTTCTTGGATGTATTCTGGTTTCTCAGACAAAGAATCATTTTATAAGCCTATTCAGTAATTAACTCTTATTAAGCAGATCAATCAATTCCATCTATGTTGCTCCAACATTATGTTTAAATAACAGTAAATGTTAGGGAAAATGAGAGAAACAAAGTATATCTAAGTGTAACTATTCTCAAAGGTAGGTGAAATGCTCAGCTGTCAGCAGCACTGTGTTTATCTGAAGATGCATATCAATCTATTAAAATGATATGATTTTGATATTTTAGTTCTCAAGATTTTTTATTTTCAAAATTATTCCCTATCTTCCTTTGCATTGTGTCTTTTTATGTGCAAATGATTTTATGGTCCTCAGTAAAGCAATAAAAAGGATGATAAGGGAAGGGCATAATAAAATTTATTTTTTTATTTAGGGATTTTTATTAAGTAGGTCTGGATAGAAGTCAGTGTTTTGCCTTCAAATAAATTCAACAGGATAATTAGTTTGTTCATGATTATTTGAATTGTTACAGTTATCCAAATACTAATCTTAATTAATCTTTCCTTGAATTAGTCCTTTCAAGCCACTGAAGGTGATATAGTACATTTCATTATAAAGTGACAGGTAAGAATTTTCCATATAAAAGCTGGCAGTTGATAGACCAAAAGTACTAGACTGCAAAAATACCTATAGTACTCACTTATAATGGAAATATTTCAGAAAACGGAATTAAAAAAAAATAAGACAGGGATTTATTGCTCTAGGAAAATTGCTTCTATCAAAATTGGGATTTATTGCTTTAGGAAAATTGCTTCTATCAAAATTTCCTTTTGATAGTTGGTTCTATCAAAATTTCCTTTTACTTTGGATATACGTACTACAAGTGTTTTGGCTTTTGGAAAGCTTATTGAAACATGATTTTAAATACGAGGGAAGCCTACTTCTAAAGTATGAAGTTGACAATGTCTCAGCCTACATGCTGGCCTTAAGCTTTGACAAATCTCAGATGCCTTTAACTAGAGGCTGGGTGGACCCATGATCCTTAACTCATTCATTAATTCATTATCCAATAACCCCACTAAGATCCTATGTATTTGAGGCATTGTTCTAGAAGCTAGAGATACCAGAGTAAACATGTCTGAAAATAGGTATGGAGCTTTCATTCCAATTAGAGAGACATAAATGAAATACAATGTAGAATATATATTATGGAGAAAAATAAATCATGGAAGAAGAATAGGGAAGGCTGAGAGTGTGGAAATTTATTATTTTAATTAGGGAGATCAGATAATACCTCTCTAATTAAAGAACGGACAACTGAGATAAGGAAGAGATGGGGGAGTGAGCAATTGGTAATAACTAGAGGAAGAATATTCCCAGCAACAGAAGGTACAGGTAAGAACATATTTAGCCTTCAAGGGTTATTGAAGAGATCAGGTATAGAGAAAAACAGGGACACTTATAAAAGACGTGGTCAAGAAGCCAGATTACATGTGGTCTTGCTTTTACTCTAAGAAAGATGCAAAGTTATATTTGAGGATTTGGGATGTGATATGGGTTATCTGATTACTCTAGCCACTTGCTGAAAACTGAAATTGTAATGATAAGGAAGTAGGAAAATGGTTTACAATAATCCAGCCAGTTGATACTAGTAGTTTGTGCCAGGGTGCAAGTGGCAGCACAGACGAGAAGTGGTTGGATTCTAGATTATGCTTTTAATCATTTATTCCAGGGTTAAAACAACATATTAAAAACTACGATACAACATAAAAGTAGCCTTTCTTGGGTGGAAGAGATATAGAGTAAGAATTAACAAACAGTGCAGGAATAACTAGATTTTCTTCTTCAATCTGCACTGTCTTCAAAGGCAGGCAAGTCAACAAGTGTTCAAAAAATGTGGACCTGTCTTGGTTACTTTTTCTCTCGTTGCTGAGATAAAATACTCAACACTCAAAACGAAGAAAGGAAAGGTTTATTTAACTTACAGTTTGTGGAGGTTTCAGCCCATAGTTGGCTGGCTCAGAGGCAGAGTGGCACACGGCAGAGGACAAATGTTCATGGCAACAGAGCACAGCAAAAACAACCAGAGCAAAAGGGAGGAATGGCTGGCAAACAGCCTCTTTCTCTCCCTTACCTTGTAAACAGCCTACCCCCACCCAGGGGGCGTGTAGCTCTCACACAATGTCCATGCCCTCCTCTTCCACAGGTTCAGGATGTGTACTAAGTAAGCACCCCGGCTTCCCGTTGAATCACTCAGCCAAACCTCTAGACTCCCCAAGTTGACACAATGTATCAACCATAACAGGACCCTTGTAGATAAATGAAATCCACGTAATTGTAAGAAAACTCAACCTGGACTGAGAGTTCCCATGGCATTACTTTGTAACTGACATTTTCCAAAGATAAGCGATGGGCACAGTTACTTGGGCTTCCCTGAGGGTCTATGTCATTTTCTCTGTTTTCCCAGTATGTATCATCCTCAAGTCACTAAAATTAAGGTCTTCTCACACTTTTTTATTTCATTATCAGCACTATGATTTACTTTCATCGTACTTTTTTTACATTGCTCTAAACAGGTCCATTTTTTCTAATGTACTCAAAAGTCCTCAAGGATAGGGACCCTGTCTTATTTGTCTTATTTTTCTAGTATGTGGAATATGCCTGGCATGTAGGCAAACAGCAAATTTTTCATAAGCGAGTAAATGTAGGAAGTTTATTTGCGTGGTGAAACACTGGACATGTTTTTGAACAAAGGTAGAACTAATCATTATTATACAAAGCAAAATATTTGAATTAAGGAAGTTTTTCACTCAAACCTTCACTTAGAATTCAGCTCAATAACTGTATTTCAGCCATTTGAACGTCTGGCCAGTAATATCTCAAAAAGACCGTGGAAAAGACATGAAGGCATATAAATACTCTCTGGAGTAGACTAAAAATAAAACAGATGTCCTACCCTTAAAAACTACCTGTATAAAAATAAAAGCCAAGTCCTACACTAAGTGGGTATAAAATTATACTTTGGCTTTGTATTTCCTGATGGAAATCTCTAAGATTAAAATTAACTTAAAAAAAAGTAAAAGACCCTTTTTTCATTTTTGGTTTTTGGTGCTTGGGAGTGAAAAACACTCTACCTCAGAGCTGCATCCTCAGCTCATGACATTTTAGAACACGGTAAGGACAGCATTTTCTCAAACATCAGATGAGGAGAATCAAGTGAAGTATGTCTCCTGAATTACTTTCTCTCAGTAGATTAAAACATCTGATTTATATGCTAAGCTACCCAAAAGAAGAGGCATTTTACTCTTGTTCACAGTGGTTAAATTAAAGGAACTATTTAAAGGTAAAGTACCAACCCATGAATTTGAGAAAAAACTTGTTGAAGAAAGAACAGAATTTAGGAGGCGGAGTTCCAACTATATCTGACCTTGATTACCTCAGTCACTATGCTTTAATGAAAAAGGGTGGCTATCTCAACAATTAACAAAGTCTACAGAAGCTACAATAGTCTTCTGTGAGAAGTATGGTTCTATGGCACCACAGAACTGGTTCTGAGGCTGAAAATCAGCCTCAGGAGATCTTTAATGAGCAAAAATCCCAATCATTTATTTTTATTTGGAAAATGTTTGTCCTCATGTGTTTTTTAAAATACTAATATTTTAAATAAAATGAGATAATCATCAAAGTTACTTACAAGAACCACAAATTCCTACAGATACAAGAAACCTGCGAATGCAAATCAAAACACCACCAAGATTGCTGGTTACTCGAGAAAGAATGGCTTTCTTAAAGGACTCCGAAAACAACAAATGCTGCAAAAGTTGGAGAGAAAAAGGGACACCTCTACACTGTCAGTGGGAATGTAAACAAGCACAGCTACTATAGAAATCACTATAGGGATTCCTCAAGAAACTATAAATAGAAACTTCACTTCATCTAGTTATATCTTTCTCAGGTATCTTCCTAAAAGAGCTAAAGACATCATATTACAGTGATACATACATACTCACGTTTATAACAGCACAATTCATAATAACTAAATCTGGGAAGCAGCCTATATGCCCATCAACAGATGAATGGTTAAAGAGAATGTGGTATTTACATAGGAGGGACTATAGTAAGAAGGATAAATTTGAGTCATCTGTAGAAAAATGAGTGCACTTTGAGACCATAATGCTAAATGAAATAAATCAGACCCAGAGGGTTAAATATTGCATCGTTTCTCATGAGACACCTAAAGTATAAATACTGGAAAGAGCAAGTAAAAGATAGATGACAGGAAATAGGGAGACACACTTTGTGGAGATAGGGTGAAGACAGAGGGAGATGTGGAGGGGTTCAAAGGGGTGCAGAAAGGATCAAGATGTGCTATGTATATGTACCAATTCTCTATGCTGAATGCATTTTATTATGCATTACAAATATATGCTAATAAAGAAAAACTGGCAAGAAAAAAAGAAATTTGAGAGATTCTCTGAGCAGGGCTTAATTGATAATTCCTACATGTCAATATGTAAGCTTTCTGCATGTACATTCATGAAATACAGCATCATTTTACCTGTGATACTTTGGACAAAGCCTAACTATGCAATGTCTCAGTTTTCTTTTTTGTGAAATGGAAGCAGTAAATAATACCTACCTCATGTGTCGGCTGTGAAGATTAAACAAATGACTGCCTCAATCACAAGTAACTATTAAGCATCTACTATGTGATGAGGGCAAAGCAGTGAAAAAAGCATTCTCCCTCCCTATATAGTGCTTAAAACATAGTAGGTAATAGATTATAGCTGCCATTATCTTGGAACTGTCAGATATAGCACAGAGTGGGACTGTGTGCAACCTAAATGCACACATACTAGAGGATTCTCTGTATACTTAATTGTTGGCAAGAGTAGAAAATCTACAGTAGATTCAGAAATGGAATTGTTTTCATATTTCAGGTTCTTGTCCATTGAAAGGTACTAATGATACAGGTTGACTTTACTAAGCCGTATTTCCGTGCTTTTCCTTATAAAACTCTGGAATTTCAAACAAATATTTTTATACAAGTAGCTACCCAATACACTTTTCAAGCAGTTTTCAGGAAACAAGCAGTTTTCACTGCGATAAGGATTTGACTATGACTCATCAGTTTTCATTTACAAATTCTCTTTGCATATACATATCTAGTACTCTGAGAAAACAGAGGCCCATGTTGTATGGGAATATATAAAGTAAGTTTCTTGATCTCCTTACTTTATAAAAGGTTGGAGCACTGTTATGGTTCATACATTGTGTCAACTTGGGGAGTCTAGAGGTTTGGCTAAGTGACTCAGCAGTTCTACATCCTGGGGTGAAGAGGACATGCCCTTACCCTTCTGGGATGTTGTTCATTGTGTCAGTTTGAGAAGTTTAGAAGGTTAACTATGTGATTCATCAGGAAGCTACGGTGCTTACTTTGTATTCATCCTGAGCCTGTGCAAGAGGAGGGCCTGGAGACTATCTGTGTGCTACATGCCCACCCCCGTTGGTGGGGGTAGGTTGTTTACAATATAAGGGAGGAAAAGGCTCTTCCCCACCACTCTTCGCTTTTGCTCTTGTTGTTTTGCTGTACCACTGCCATGGAGTCACTCTGTTTTGGAGCCAGCCAAGTATGGACTAAAACCTCCATATAACTGTAAGCTAAATAAACCTGTCCTTCCTTAATTTTGGGTATCAGGTATTTTGTCTCAGCAATGAAAGAAAAGTAAACAAGACAAGCACTGAGAAGTTATTTAGGTTTTAGAAGTCCTCTGTGAATGAGCAGAAAGTCCATTAAAAAATTCAAAGACAAAGAAAATGAAAATGACAAAGAAAGGTAGGGGGTAGTATTGTCAGAGGATATAACCCTTAAATAAACCAAAAGAATCTATATAAAGGGAGAAGAGTTATAGTTGGAAGCAGCCATGGCAAATGAAGATGAGATGGCACTACACTTATCAACACTAATGGCAGGTGGATATATTGGTACAAAGTTTTTAGAAGAGCAATCTGACAATATTTATTCAGATATAAATGTATGCATATTTAAAAATTTCATTATTCCACAAAGTCTGGCCTATCATAACACTTACAAATATATGCAGACTGATATATAAATATACACATATATAAAAGATATTTACTACAGCATAGTTTGTTTTTAAAAAATGAATAAAACCTAAATATAAATTTACTGGCAGAATTACAGTCAATAATTGACATATTATTTATATGCAAAACATATTCCAAACACTTGTACTCTAACTTGCTTTAATCTGAAATTCATTCTAACAGAGAGTCATATTATTGTTTTGAGCAGAAGGCTATAGGTACACTTCAATATAAGCAAAATAAGAAAAATGTTGGTGCTTTTCTATTATGTCTTTGGGAAGTACACATTAAAGGGAAGATCATTACAAATTTTTTAATGGATAAGTAATGCTTGAAAAAAAGAGTGAGAGTTAATCCTTTCATAAATATTCCTTATACCAATTAGGACTGGCACCAGGTATGAGTATGAAAAATGACTTTGAACTGATTAGCTGCTAATACAAAACAAACATATGTTACTATGTAGTAAGGGATGCAATTAAGAGCTAAAATGACAGACCCTTAATGAGATATTCATTAGGACTTGGGGGTAAATTGAAAGTAGAAAACTATTCCACATCAAAAGCTGTATCTACTTAATGTAACAGCCCTCTGGTCTCTAAAACTGTCACTAGAACTGTCCTCAGCTCATGCACATTTATAACAATGTCCAATGTAACATTTACAATGTGCTGCAATTGGAATGTCTTCTAAATTAGTTTTGCTTCTTAAATTAAAAAAAAAAAAAAATGCTAATAAGATAAGCATATTTAAAGTATGGGATGGTCTGTCTTTCTTGCCTAAGACTATAATACCAGCAAAAATCATCAATACCACATCAGACTTTATATGGACTCTTACATATAACTTCTAAGTGTGCATATATTTTCATGTAAATATGCATGAATATGTACATAACTTTTACATGTTATTTATTACATAACTCTTTAATATCAACCTTTATTTGGCAAGGAAATCAAGTAAAGGGGTTTATATGGGCTTAAAGTCTTTGTTGATGCTGTCTCGTAATGAACTATTCCATAGGATTCCCATTCTGAGATTTAAAGCAGCCTTGCTTTACATGTTCAGTGGCCAAAGGGATATGACTATCATTCTATACAGTGCAGAGCAAACATTCTTTAAGGTAGGCAGACTGATAGCTACAGAGTGACAAAGTGCCCCCAAAGCCTAACAAATTGGTTATATGTGGGATACTCACATCAGCATAGTGTCCTATCATATCACATCGGTCGCATCGTTTTCTCCAGGAAGATCTTTCAAAACATCTGTGAGTGGAAGATACTGGCAAAGAACAGTCTAAGCAAAAGCGGGCTGGACAGGCGTACTGGAGGTGTCCTCTCTCAGAGCAGAGGCAGCAGGCGCGGACTTTCTATGTGGCAGACAAACAAAATCTCTTCAGCAAAATACTTCAATCTTGAATGGTGAAAGATTAATACTCCTTTTTCTATATAATTCTATAAAATGTTATACTAATTTGAGATCCAATGAAGGTCAAACATTGAGCATAATTGTAAAATCAAATACATTATCTGAATTTACCGCTTTAAGATCAGTTTTATAAGCTACATGCACTATCAATGGGCATTCATTTCTTATATCTTATTTTACGGGAACATTCACAGAATAGAAGATATCTACTTTGGATGTCAGGATATCAGAAGCTAAAGCACAGGAGGAACAGATACCAGAAGAGACTGTTTTGTCTAGAGAAGCAAAAACAGGAAAATAGTCTTGACTATCTGAAAGATAGTCATCTAGAGGAAAGACCAGGTAATAGAAGAAATATGTGTTTTTAGAGTTTAATATGTATAGGAAGTAGCTAACAGCTTTAGCTCTGTGTTGCTCCAATTACATTACAATTTATAAATGACTAAAATTATAATTCTCTAACACAATGAAATGAACTATCTCATAAAAGAGCCAGTTGAAGAGGTGAAAAGGGGTCTCAGGAATCATCTTATTCAATCTTCTTATTTTACAGACAAAAAAACAGCAACAGATGATTTGCCCAAGGTCATAGAACTAATAATGGGAAGCTGAATTTAATTACAGATTTTTCATGCAAATATATTGTTTTTTCTCTCATCCAAGACAGTGAGATACATGAAATTTGACAAATATTTACAAAAGTCTTAAATTTAAGGTTATGGGGTTCTAATCCTAAGATTTTGATTTTAATAATGCGGAAAGAAGTATTATGAGTTTCACTTACTTGTGGTAAGGGGCAGTTTTTGGACAAATGGCCACACTTATCACAATTTCTACAGGTAACGTTTTTGTTGGCTGAATAGTATCGGCGGGTCCATCTTCCAGATGATCTGTTATTACCTACCTGGGCCTAAAGTGGGGAAAATCAAGAATTAAAAAAAATTTGTTTCATTCCGACTAATACAAACCATCTACTCTTTTTTAAAAGATAATTATCTCTGAGTAAAGTAACATCAGACTTCAAGTTATTCCCATTACTTTGATAAGGCAAAGTAATTCTCATTCTCTTAAAAAGAGGTAGAAGGACATAAAAGAGGGAGATATAAAGGCAGCTCTAGTCACTTGTGTCTGCTCCTTCTTTTATACTTGTCCACACACTTCTTTTCTTTCTCAACTTACGACTCAGGTATAGCAGGGGTATTAAATGTTGATCATTTACTTAGACATTGTGGTTGCATTCAGAGCCAAAAATCATTGCTGATTTCTACATGTAATTATATATGTTTCTAAATGAGAGGCCTGCTTTAATTTTCAGTTAGAGAAGAGTGTTTTTATGACTTTGTCTTTATACAATAATAGAACCATATAGCTACCAAATATATCCCTTCTTTTGAAGAGCACAGATTTATAGTCACTGCCTACCAGACAGAATTATAATTTCTAAAAGGGACTGAGACAATTTCCTTTCACCAGAATCCTTTAAAAATTCATTCTGCTACACAGAGAGCCAATTCTAGCTATCTTGTATTCTAGTCAACATCTAATATGTACAAGAGAATATTAGCAATACATACCACATGGGCTACCTAAAGAATTTGTAAATCACAACCATGCTTTTATCTTGTTTGGCAGAATTCCATCTTTGAAAAAGCTTCATCTTTTTCTCTGAACTGGGTAAATGGACCAGTTATCTCCAATCTAGTTATTTCTTAAAACTTATAACAAGTTGTAAATTATTATTTCTTACAGCATCTGCCACATTCTAAATATAGAGTAACCATTTCCTTACACTGAAGAAGCAGTTATTTCCGGTGCTGATCTTTAGTGGTACCAGGCCATATAAAAGGTATCAAGACCACGATCAGAGAGATGGGAAAAGGGAACTAAGTCATTATGACTATTAATTGGCTGACAAATATCAAGGCTGACTTAAAGTTCTGAAAAGTTAAATCAAGCTTTCAATTATAAGTTACTGGGTTCACTGCAATTTTAAAAAAAGTTTATGCCTTCTAAAAGTCATTATAAATGAAATAAAAGCAAACTATATATCAAAGGAAAGCATAAGCCCATTAAGGATTTCAAAAACAATTTGATTTTACCTCAACATCTTTGTCGCTGATGAACCAGTTTACATCATCCTCTCCTATAAAACAAATGTTATTAAACATTAGCATCTTTAAAGCACTTATATATTGATAATAGATTATTCAATTTGTTAAAGTGAAAAATGCTAAATAAACTCTTAATTTAGCCCCCTCATCAATTGTGTGGCTCTCAACAAATATTTAACCTCCTTGAGCTTCAGTTTTCTTACTTGTGAAATGGGGATAATAGTATTTGCCTACTCTACATAAAAAGTCCTGTGAATTAAATGCAATATGTGAAAATGCTTTGAAAGTCATCAAAGTATACACTGATATTTAAAAATATTGAAGGGAATAAAAGCCCAATAACAGATAAGGAATAATCTTATCTGATCTTCCTTATTTGACCAAGCAGAGTTTTAATGACAGGCAGGTATCCCAACACGCCCACTCCCTGCAGGAGGTCTCTAGGCATGGAGGTGATGAGGTGACTAACTGTGGGCCCTGGAACACTCCAAAGCCTCAATGGAACCTTTTTTCCTTTGACTCTTTACATCCCCCCTTTTTGTTAAGTTGGTCTAAAAACCTTCACCCTCTACAGCCCTCTAAACTCTTCAATGAGTTAACTCATTACTGAGCATTTCCATCAGTATAAACCTCATCAGGTCATCTGTCTACTGTCAGTAAATTTACAGGTCCCAATTCAGGCCTAAACTGAAGTTTTTTCTCCTAACATTGAAATTAATTGTGTCTACCAGTTTTCTATGCTTGGTAACTTTCATTATAACTTTAAAAAAACAAAACAAAACAAAACATTGAGCTGCATAATTTGAGTTATGGCAGGGGGTAGGGGGAGAGGCAGGAAAATCACAGGTTTGACGTCAACCTCCACAACTTAGCAAACCCCATCAAAGTACAAATTTTAAAAGGACCAGGGATATAGCCCAGTGGTATAACACTTTTGGGGTTTCTCCCAAATACTGCAAAAAACAAACAAATCTACCTCCACGCAAAAAACTGAACAGAAAAAATACAAACATACACCAAAAAAGTGAATTAAAGGAGGAAGAGTGGAGGCCAAATATCCAGAAACCATTGATTATTAACCTAAAATTATAACTGTAAAAGCAAGAGGGGGAAAAAAGTCCCCCCCTTTTTTTTTTGTATCAACTGTTTTCTTTTCTTTCCATTGTAATTGTACAAATCTCCAAAAGGATTCTATTCCTTCAGTTTCCCCCACGGCCAACGAGGAAGGGCCTATGACTATTGCAAAAGCTAAGGTGTCAACAAAGAACTGAAAGATTTTCTTCCCCTCAAAGTAAAGTTATGATTTTCTCCTTCCTTTTACCTTACTACTTTATCTTAAAAACACAAGTGAAACTTGCATCATTTCTTTGAAGGAATTTTTTAAAAATGTGAAGTAACTTTACCAGGCCTACCAGAAGTGTCTAGAAATATACTTTAAAATATTTTTACTAACAAAACTAGGAGGCTACTTTACGAAAAAGAGACCAATCCATCAGAAAACAGAGATGCTATGCTGATGGTTGTTTTCTTTGTGAAATTTGGAGACTGTATCCATGTAATAAGAGTGGCAAATACATTAAATAGTAGCAGTGTCTATTCCTTCATCATTACCACCCTTCATTCAAAAGACAAGGTAAGGAGCATGCTTTCCTATAATTGTCAAAGCTGGCTTAAAAAACAACTCAATGTCCTTCATCATTAAAATTCAAAATAACCATTTGAAATCACTTTAGTTATAAAACTGATTTAATACTGTTTTTTAAAAAATGAAATGCAAAGCCAGTGAAATATCAAATAGCAACTGTGACTACACCTGAACCCTCAATAAATTTACACATGAACACACAACAGTGAAAAGGAGTTTAGATACATTTAGATTGTTTTAACCTTCCTGTTGAATTCAACATTATTTTAGGTTACATACTAATAACTCCTTAGAAAGTTACAGTATACTCTTCCTGCAGAAAATTCATCAGCAAGTACTTAAAACAGGTTCTAATTACATATAAAAGCATAAATATCCCCAGGGACACAAAAGCCAAGCCTTGACCTTTCCCCAAGGTTTCAATCCTTGGTTATAGAAGGCCAAACCATAAGGGGCACTACTGAGGTATAATTTGCATATAATAAAATGTACTCATGTAAAACATCCAGTATGATACATTTTGGCAAGTGTATGCACCTGTGTAACCACTCAAAAAAATCATACAGAAATTTCTATCATCCAAAAATGCTACTTTGTGCACATCTGCAGTCAATTCCTCACTCCAGGTAACTATTCACGTAAGTGGAATCACACGTAATACACAATTTTTGTCTGGCTTCTTTCACTCAATATTGTTGAGATTCATCCATGTTGTTGGCAGAAATAGTTTGCTCTTTTCTTTTATTGCCAAGCAAAATCCCATTGTCTGGATATAACATACTCATATTCTGATGAATACCTAGGTTATTTCTTCAAGTTTTTGGCAGTTATACACAAAGCAGCACAATAAATATGGTAGTAAGTATTTTTCTGAAAAATTGACCTGTGTTTCTCATTTCTTAGGAAAATAAAATTATTGGGTATTGTAAACATATTTTTACCTAAAAGAAACTGGCAAACTAATTTCCAAAGTGATTGTATCATTTTATATTCCAATCAACAATGTATAAGGGTTCCAGCAGCTTTACAACCTCACCAATACCTGGAATCATCATTTAAGTGTAGTTTAGAAAAAATGTAAAGAAATATTAAATTAGGTTTTTAATGGGAATTTTTCTAAAGACTAATCATGCTGAACATCTTTTCATCAATTTATTTGACATTCATTTATCTCCTTTCAAAATCATCTGTTCAAATTTGTTGTCCATTTTTATAATTAGTGTTTTCCCCTTTTACAAATGGGGATTTCTTATGAAATTTATAAAATCTGTCTTTTGTTAGGCAAGTCTTTTATCAGGCATGAGATTCACAAATATTTTCTCCCAGTTGTGACTATTACAGGTTATGTTTTCTGTGCCCAAAGAAATTTGTCTGTGCAAGGTTACAATTATTTTTGTTTTCTTCTGTAAGTTCGATAGTTTTTTGTTCTATATTCAGTTTTAGACCTTTAAGAACGCCATACATGCCTTACATTTTCTAGATATACTGATTTGTAATACTTAAAATTATAAAACTGGTCACTTTACCAAATGGTATGTATAATTTTCTCAGCATACAATGGACTTCAATTTAATATTCACCAAATTATTATTATAATCACTAGTTACTCAAGAATGCCAATGCAACTTTCCTCAAAATGTTTTCATTTAATGTAGGGTCAAGTTAATTTTCAACGAATGTTGAACATCTTTTGTGTAAAAGACACTATTGGAGATGGAGATAATTCAGACATGCTGCTTACTCTCAAAAATTTTACCATCTTATGAAGTAGTATGTGCCAGTTTAGGGGTAAAGAACTTAAAAAAATTACTGTTAAGTAAATAACCATGACAGTTGAATTTTTAAAAATAGGATGATTTAATTCATAATCACTGAGAAAGAATTATTTTCTCTTCATTCTTTTGAGCCTTAAAAACATAAAATTCTATTTTTCCTTGGTTCTTCTACCACAGTAACTTGTCCCATAGTGTCTCCCAAATCAGAAACCTCAAGTCTCTCACTGTTCACATGATCACTCCCCAAACCCTGTAGATTCTCTATCTGAAACAGCACCATGCCATGATTGTCCCCACGGTCACGTAATCCCTCACAGAGATCGCTGAAATGGCTCTGGCTTTCTATTAGCACCACCTGCCTCCCACGCTAGTGCTGCTGGAGGAAGACAGGAAAGCGAGTGTGCTCTGTCTTGAAGGGTCCTCTGCTGCTGAGAACAGGATAAATGTTAAAAGCCTTGGAAAGCCTTATGATGCCTTCTATGTTTTGACCATTACCTAGTTTTCTTGCTTCATCTTCTTGGTTCCAATAGTTCGGCTATGCCTAAGAATTTCCTCAATGTCTTGCTATTCTCTGCAGCTATATCTGTACATGTATTCTCTGGAACACCTAGAATACATGTATTCTCTGAAATATCCATTATCTGGACAAAATTTTATCATTTACTCATCCACTTATAACAGGGACTTGGCTTTAAGTTCCTAATCACTTCATTTGAAGCCTTACCTGTTATTTTTGAAAAACCATAAATCATTATTCAGATCTTTTAATACCCTAGATTTTGTTATTTTTTAATCTTCTGAATACCAAAGCATGACTATTTAGTTATCATAGGTACTAATATTATGAAAAAATTAATTAACATTTCCATCTTTGATTTCACTCTAGCAGAAATATCTTTCTCTCTCAGTCACAGTTTAAGAGTACCTTATCTGTATCTTTTAGAGCACTGAGTGCTTATACTTGTATTAAGGGATTAAAGGCTATATTAACAAATATTTTATTTCCTTCTTTCTTCCAAAGCTCTCTATGGACTGAGACTATATCTGTTTTATTTATCTAGTGATCAGTACAGCATCTTTCATACTTTGAAGTTACAAAGAAAAAAACACATTCATAAGTACGTTTGTGTGAATAAGCTAACAATTTAACAGACTGTTACTGTACTAGTAAATGTTTAGAAAGTTGATTTTCTTTTTTTTTTTTCCTTTGGTCTTTTTGAGGCAGGGTCTTGCTATGCAGCTCAGGCTAGCCTTGAGCTCACAACAATCCTCCTGCCTCAGTCTCCCAAGTGCTGGGATTACAGGCGTGCACCACCACGTCTGGTGCAGAAAGATGGGTTTTCTATGGCTAGGGAAAAAAGTAGAATTTCTGCAGTAAGCAAATCTAGTAACTATAAAGAACCTTAAAAACATCATTATTGAAGGATAACACTGTGGCAGATACAGCATCTACATAAAATGTAAGATAACTGCACATTTATGATAATGCCTGTACCTAACCAGTATTTATGGATTACAGATCACAAAGACAAAGTTGCCAGATATTTATGTCATATCTTTTCCTGGCGCCTAACTCCACTCTACCAGATTCCCCTCTGGGATCCTCACACTTCTAATAAGCAACTGAACCAGCCACAAATGAAGTTACTATTCCCAACTTCATCAGTAGCATCTGTTATTTCAACGGAAACTTTTGAAATATACAGACTGCCACATTCAAATCCCCTGAGGGCTAAGCCACTATATTTTTCTCAAACTGCTTTTTTTCTCATAGTTTTCTCATATTTATCCTTTTTCATTATAACATTGGGCACAAAACTATTTTAGTCATTAAAATTTTGTACTGGCAATAGTTTAAATCAAACAAATTTTAGTAGAAACATTTGCAAGTAAAGTACCAAAATGTTCATCTTATTTTAAATCATATTAAATTTACCAGAAACAACTTATATTTTTAAAATATGTGTAAAAGATACATGGGGATTTAACTTTTCTTTTTTTAGAGGTAGAGGAGGAAGAAGAAAGAGGAAATAAATACAGGTGCTTAGCACTGAGTTATAAAGAGCTCTTACTAAGTTACCAGTCATATAAAGATCTTTGTCTACCCCCAGAGAGAAAGAGACAGAGACAAAGAGACACAGTTATCTCTCATTCTTCATTTCCTATACCACAAAGTTTCCATCAATGAACCATGTGATCAGGAAATCCTTATTTAGAAAAAAAAAAGACGTCAAATAATACTAAGTAACAAAAACATAAAGAAAAAAGTATCAACAGAAACAGCCAATACAATGGGATTGTGAGAGTTGCTTTTCTTCTTTTAAAGATATCTACTACAGGCGCCTGTTTCACATGTGCCTCCCAACAAAGGTAGAACAGAAAATATACCACATGGACATTTAAAATGTGTAAAGTAATAAGCACAAATAAACATTTAGATCTAATCAAAAGACTAATTTTGTTTTGTTTTATTTTATTGAGAAAGGGTTTCACTATGCAGTCTAGGCCAGCCTTCAACTCACTATATAACCCAGGTTGGCCTGGGACTTGAAATTTTCCTGTCTCAGCTTCCAGAGTTCTAGGATTATTAGGTGTGTGCCATCATGACTTGGTACAGGCTACTTTTAAAGGATTTTGAGAGAAGATTTAAAGGTTATATAAAATTTGCTATCTATTTGCTGGTAATTAGCAATCTGGGAGCTATATTCCTTCAGTCATCTTTAATTTCTTTTAACATTTCCTTATCTCTTTTCTATGTCTTTTCCTTTTCTTCTCCAATGATTGGTTCTATGCTTATTCTCTTCTTGGTGAAATAAGTCACTTTAAAACAATCTGCTTTTACTATCCCTTTCTGTCAGGTTTGCTTCAAATCACTCTTTGGATCTTGGATCAAATATGTCCAGACTCACATTTATGACTACTTACAGGATAAAAGCATTAAAAGCATAACATATCCAAAGCACAACTCATTTTTCCAATTCCAAGGGAAAGGGGCTCAGACACTTTTTTCCTGTTGCTCAAACTTAGGGTTATTTTCATCTCAGCTACTTTACATCTGTTAACCAAGCAGCCCAGCCTTACAATTCTGTGCTGTACTCCTTTAAAATGTCTTTCAATTGCAAGTTTGGTTTCCTTCCAGTCACCAGAGTTCATTCATTACTTGAAAACTAAGATTGTTGTGGATTTCCTTTGCCATCAACTTCATTTGATATAAACCTGACAGATTTTCTCTTTATATTCATAATTTCCTATTTGTTTTTATGAATGCATTCTTATGATTTAAAAACTCTAATAATGTTAAAATATTATGTAAGAAAAATCAGCAATTTTATTCTCCCCGTTCTAACTCGTGCTCTCCAGAGGAAACTATTTTCAACTCCTTAGCTATTTCTTTTGGTATCTGTCTACATACTTTCATACAGTGTTCATTCTTACTTATGGATCTATCTACTTTGAACATTAATATCTAAATTCCTAGTAAAATTGAAGAGGATTTAGTTTTTTAAATAATAGTACCTGGATTTTTTTTCCGTGCATTCTCTATTCTCAGGTTAATATTCAATTTATATTATGCCTATGTGGCAGTATAATATTTTATTTTTATACAATACTGTATCAATTTCTCTGAATTTAACAGGCTAGTTGTTTCCTTCACTTGGCTTGCATCTAATCTCCAGGCTCAGTTTTAGTTTTTGTCTGTAGTGCCTTTTCATTATGTCCCTACAGCAACTGTCTCACGTGAACTTGGACCACATCCATTTTACAAATACATCAGTTTTCAAATATATCTTTTGCTCCATAATTATACAAATTTTCACATTTTAGATTTATAAACACCAAGCAGAATTAGCAAATCCAAAGGTTTTACATATTTATATAATTTATTTCCTTATCATCCCTGCATACAACTGCCTTCAGCATTTGTGCACAAACCATATCAAATAAAATATGGTACACAAACATCATAACATATTAAAGAATATAGCCACACATCCTTTATCAGTGCAGGATGGTTTAGATCAATGGCAGCAAACCCATTACACATATGCTACAGCTGGCTGTTCATTAGCATTGAAAGCTCTAAAAGGTTTGCCATCAATTCTTGTCATAATTATTGTGTGATAAAGAACTTTCTATTGAAAGACTGACTAGATAAGGATAGCCTATTTCTTTTTCTTACTTCAACATTGTTCACTTATTAATTCTTCACCTACCATATCCTGAGAAATCACCGTCTGAGAATTACTTATAGATCTACTTCATCATATACTTAGGATATAAGTATTGTTACTTGTCTGTTTGCAATCATTTTTTGATTCATTTAAGAACTGCAAAGACATCTTTTCCCAGTTTTCTGTGACATTTTGGGTGGAAAATCTTTTGAATTATCAACTTTCTTCAACAAAAGCTAAAAATATAAAGTTAGGACCTCCAGACATTTCTTATACATGCTGGAAAAACAATGCAATCCTGTGGGCAAAACAGTATGGAAAGTGAAGGATGATTACAACCGTGATGATTTATTTCAACACTGTACCATTCTTATAGGCAATTCCATCATTCTTCTGTTTTCTTATTAGTTTAATTTTAAAGCACATTTGAGAATAATAGGTAGCCATAAAGTTCTTTTTAGGATGATGAAATAGAATGTTTCAGAGATGATAAACATAAGAACACAAGGATCTCATTATGCTCTGTCTTAGATTATGAAAGGGTTCAATGACCTATACAGTAAATCCCCCCCCTCACATTCACACACACACACACACACACACACACACACACACACACACAGAATTTATTCTATTAGGAAAAGTTCATTTTTTCCCTCTAAGAACAGTAATGGTAATGTAATACCAATTCTTACAAATACCACACAAATGTTCAAAAAAGAGACTCAAACTAACTTTGGGTCCAATGAACTTGAAGGTATACTAGTGGTTAAATTAAACATCCTGATTATTCTCAATTCTTACCCTGAATTTTGAATACTTACTAATTTACTATCGTGTTCCAAGTACCACTGTAGGTGTTTGGGATTCACCAATGAACAAAACAGGCTGTTGCTCTAAAACTCACATTCCAGGAGAGAAGAGAAGCAATAAATAACAAATGTAATTAAGTAAATGTCTTATGATAGAGAGTTGTAAGTGCTTTAGAAAAAGAAGGGTAAGGTAATGGAAAATGGGCATGTTGGGTTATGCATTATAATTTTACATAAGGTGGAAAGTATTTCACTGACATTTAAGCAAAAACTTAAAGGGGATGAGAGAATTAGCTGTACACTATGAGAAGAACATTCCAGGCAGGGGAATAGCCAAAGAAAATACTTAAGGTAGGAATATTTCTGATGTGTTTAAGGAACAGCAGAGTGTCCAGTGAATGAAGAAGAGGAAAATTCAAAGACATATAGGGGTATCAGTTTATGAAGAACCTTATAATATATTACAAGTTTTTGCCTTTACTGTTAGTGAAGTAGGATGTCACTGAAGAACTATGAGAAGAGACAGATTTATAAGGTAGACTTATAAGGTAAAGAATAATTCTGCTAAGAATAAAAAGTGGGCAAAGAGTAGAAGTTTGTAAGGAGGGAGACCAGTTATGAAGTGACTGCAATAATCCAGCAAACAAATGATAATATCTGTGACCAAGATGGAACAAGGGAAGTGATAGAATTCTGAAGGAAAGTTAGCAAAGACCGTCGATGAACTAGATATGAATGTAAAATTAACAAGTAAGAACGACTCCCAGGTTTTTGATCCAAGTAATTAAAAGAGAGTTACTACAACTAAAAGCTGCAAAGGAACATGTTTGAGCAAAAGATTAGTTCTGGGAATAGACTACTGCATATATGAATCCTAAGTTTAGGAGACAGCTCTGAACTAGACATAAAAATTTACCAATGACAGCACAGAATAACACATAGAACAGAACTGGATGAAGAGTACCAAGGAGTTGAGTGTAGTGAGAGAAAAAGAGCAAGGACTTAGAAGATTAGAGAAAATCTGCTAAAGGGAAGGGCCAGGGTGCCTTGGCAGTGTGCCTTGGCATACTGAAGACAGTGTATCAAAGATGAGGCACTATCAATTGTAGTAGACATCACCGATAGGTCAGGTTAAACAAAGGTTAAGGACTGACCTTTAGATTTATTAGCAAAGCCTCTGGTGATCCTGATGACAGAAGTCTGGGTAGAGTGAGGTTGTAAAAATTTAATGTGACTAAAAGAGAGTATTCTGGGATAGTAAAGATAAGACAGTAACTATCTGAGGAGTTTGCCCACAAAAGAAATATGTATCAATTATATATTGGTGCCCTACTACTTTAAAACTTTATCTCCTAATATGGCACCAGATGATTCAGTTTGTGGGTGAGAATTCAGATATTACAGAATAAGTAGCCCCATAAGCTATTCAGGTTTCCATTTAGCTCCAGAAAGAATATTACTAATATAGTTGTGTTTTTAAATTCATACTTACTGACGTACCTACAACAATTATTTCTCACTTCAACTTGAGATTTCCAAAAAGTAAGGGAGAAAGTATTAAGGATTAGAAGTTATATAAAACTTTGTGTTCAAAGGGAAATATTTAAAAAACTTTTTAATGTATAATATCTCAAAAAGTGTATTATATTCTACATAAAGAGTGTACCTTTCCAAATTCCTGTTAATAGACCCTCCTACAGAAAGAAAAATGAAGAAATAAAAATATAAAAAGGATACAGGACACAAAACAGGTAAATTACTTGTTTTAATCACTATAATATTATCATTTTATCATGCAGCAAATGTAACTACTAATGTGAAAAACTTGTTGAATTTCAAATTGAACTTTTCCACTTTTAATATATAACTGTATTCTGATATGAATATGAAGAATGGTGTCTGATGAGGAATGTCAGTCTTCTAAGAGAACCTTCACTAAGGTTTTATAAAAATAATGCCAGAACTTTCCAGTTGTTTTAGTTTTAAAAATTAAAAAATTGACAAAACAACAATGAAAAATCAAAACAACATGAAAACAACAAAAATGATACATGACCTCAACACAAAATGATAGAAATTTACAGTGGTCACTATATTATATACTGTTACCTTCAATGAGGTTGCTCAGTCCATTAGACATAAGAATGTAAGGTTGATCAAACAATCAAAGACAGTAACAAGTAAAAAAAAAAAAAAAATTAAAAAATTATTTGGAAATGATGCAGAGCTTCACCATACAAAATGGTAGGAGTTCAACAGTGGTTCTTCATATTGTTTTCAGATCAGTCATTCTAATTACCAAATTCAAGCATGGAAAATTGGTCAAGAAAAAAGAAAATTTTAAGCATTAAAATTCCAGCTATCCTTATATATACATATAAATATATGTACATATAAATTTTTTTTCCAGTTATGTTTTAATCATGTCAGTATGCTAGGTTGTTGGGGGGGGCAGGAACCAGTTTTATCTTACTATTCACTGGATCTTTATCACCTTGCATGGTATCTGGCACACTGTGAGTAGATGCTCAACAAATATTACTTACTTAACGGATCTTGGAGAAACAGTAATTCTCTTAATAAGTTGTTAATTATTTTTATTGGTCTTTTAAACATCAAGTTGTATCTATCCATGGCATTGGTTAATTCTTCTATTTATACTCATATAAGTAGAAACTTATGAGTATCTGATCAATTCACAGCTTGCGCAACTAGCAGGGTAAATACAATTTTGATTTGTAAACAATAACATTAAAAAGGAACATGGTAGCCATTTGTAGGCCAAGTGAAATATTCAGATAAATCCACTCACCAAAAGTGTGCACAGCGCTACAACGTATTTGTGGTAAGATCAACATAAAATAAGAAAAAAAAAAAAAACCAAGAAAAAGCAAAAGAAGAAAACAACAAAGGAATTATGTTAAAAATATCTCAGAATAAAAGAGAGCCAAAATTATTGGTGACCTGAGACCTGATTTCTTTAAATACCTTAGACACTAAACATTTTATTTCCCTGTACTTTAATTTCTCATTTGTGAGCATGAATCTAGCCCACACGATGCCTAAGATAAATTTCTATTTTTGCCCTTCAGAATTCACTCAAAAGGTCTACTTCATTGAAGTCCCTCAATAAAAATCAATCACTTGATATCCAGGTTATTTTCTCTATTAATTCTAGTATTTTTAAAAAGCTCCCTTAAGTTACTAACTACACAACAGAAGATATATTTAAGAAATTTTTATATCAAAAATTCAAATAACAAAGAAAAACTTTTAAAGAATTAAATCAAATTTGTACAAAGGAATATGTATGAAATAACTGTTAGAAATATAAACAGTTCCTGTCCCCTGGGAATATACACTAACTTCCATCTCAGAAAAAGACTATGACTATTTATAATCCCCATGCAGTAAGCACTATTGAGGCCTACTAGGCAAGGTTTAAAGCTAGATTTTTCAACAAGGCTCACAACTCTGGAGGTTAAATACACATGAATTAAGGATGTTTAATCCAACTCAAGATACAATCTTTTCATATTTAAAGCAGCTTCCCTTAAACAGGAAAAATACAAAATACATGAGCTGCCCTTGACAATAAAGCTTCTACAGAGCTAATGTAAAGGTCCATTTTTAAAAAACCATATAAACATTGTGTTTACTCTCATTTCTAATACATATAGTATGTCCTATTAAAACTGGAATACTTTTATAGAGCAGGAAGCTAAGCAAACAAAATTTAAAAATGCTCACATCTGTCATACATTTTTAAACAATTAACAAACACCACTGTAAAATATAACTAGGGCTACCTGCATAACTTTGAAAATGGTATAGGATTTTTTTGTGTGTAAACACACATAAATAAGTATACTCATAGAGAAATAAAAGTTAAACAGTTTCTACCTGTTTTTGTGTATTCCCTTTCAGATATTGTTCCCCTAGAGTCTTGGCCTCTATTGCTGTCTAACTTGAATTCACAAAACTCAATGGTTCATGGTTTTCAAAGATTAAGGCAGCGTTTGCAGAACAAAGTCGCTTTCTCTCTCTCTCTCTCTTTTGGTGGGTACAAGTATGGGGACCACAGGAACAGTTAAATTCATGGCATGGCTGGTCTACCACACAGTCGGGGGAATTCTTTAAATAGAGCCTGTCACTCTCTTGACCCATCAATGGGATTTCCTTCTCGAACTGCTGATTCGTTCAGGTATACAACAGAGGAAATTTCAGTTAACCTTTGTTTCACCCCAGGGAAAAATCTGTCTGAAAGTATAAAATGAATAGATTAAAAAAAAAATAAGCAGCTCAGCCACAGGGCCATTCTCTTAGGGTTCACTGCAGCTTAAGTTAAAAGAGCAAAAGGGGACAGCAGAATGTTTCATTCCCAATGGAAAATTTAACCAAAATAGAGAACTTGGGAGTCTAGTAGGTCAGAGTTTATTCTGATGACTAAACCAAACCAACTGTCCTTTCTGTTTAATAAACTTGAAAATTCCCTCAGGTAATTTCACAAGTCAGAAATATTTTTCTCTTATATCATCATTAACACTAAAATCTAACAGGTGTCTACAATCAAATTGCATCTTCATGCAATTATAAAAAATGGGTATTAAAATATTTTCAAATAAAGTAAATCACTTAAGTAGAAATGGGAAATAGGCCTATAAATCAGAGTTTTGTTAAAGTCTCTCCTATTACTCTTTTTAAAATAAAAAATCCAAGTAGGGAAGGACAAGAGAAGGAAACTTCTTTCCCATCTTAAAGTTCACTACTTTTAAGCAACTGGAGTATTTGAAGAGACTATAATGAGGTCTAGATAGGGGAACTCTGGGGATAAGTAGTAAAACAAGGAAAACTTAATATTCACTTTCCCTGAAACTATAGTGGATACACATAGGCTACCTATTTTTACTTTTCTCAAATTACTTCTGAATTTCACAAAACAGAATTATTGTACTATCAATACCTTTTATACATTTTCATGTATTACAATTACTATATATTGTCTGTAAGCAACCTAGGTAGTTCTTTAAAGAGCAAGCTGCATTTTGCCTCTAGAACTAATGCCATTTTCATAACAGAAGAAAACGATTCAAGGTATTTTTAAATTTTCTAACTAACGCTTAACTGTCATTTCTTTGTGTTGGGAATCTCTGAACTCTCTTCTACTTATTTTGAGATTATATAATAGTTATAAGCTATGGTTGCCCTACTGTGCTGTAGAATACTAGAACTTATTTCTCCCATCTATCTGTATATTGGTACTCATTATTCAACTTCTATCTACCCATTTACATCTATCTTTCCTAGCCTTAAGTAACCACTATTTTACTCACGCCTGTTTCTGAGAGGAACTGCTTTTAGCTTCCATGTATAGGTAGAAACATTCAATATTTGTCTTTCTGTTCCTGGTTTATTTTACTTAACACTATGTCCTATAAGTCCATCCATGTTGCTACAAATGACAGGATTTCATTCTTAATATGGTTAAATAATATTCCACTGTTTAGGTAGATCATACTTCTTTATCAATTCATCTTTCAATGGGCACCTCAGTTGATTATCTTGGTTAGTATGAACAGTACCACAATAAAGATGAAAGTGCAGGTATCTCTGATACATAGACTTCACTTACTTTGGACATACACACAGTAGTAAGATTGTTGGATCTTATGGTTAGTTCTAATTTTAGTTTTTCCAAGGATTCTCCTTACTATTTTCCACAATGGCTATATTAATTTACATTTCCACCTGTATACAAGAATGCCTGTTCACATCCTAACATTTGTATTATACGTATTTTTTGTCTTTTTGATGACGGTAAAGAGTTTCTGACTAAGATTCCCCAAGGCAAAGGCAACAAAAGCAATAATAGACAAATAGGATTATATCAAACTAAAAAAATTCCGCACAGCAGAGATGCAACTAGAAAAATGGTTTGACAAAACACTTGCAAATTAGTCCTCTAATAACGGTAATGTCCAGAATATAAAAGAAACTCGGGCTGGGGATATAGCTCAGTGGAATAAGCACTTGCCTAGCAAGCGCAGCGTCCTGAGTTCGATCCCCAGTACCGCAAAAAAAAAAAAAAAGAAACTCAACTCAACAGTAAAAGAACAAACAATCTGATTAAAAAATGATCCTGAGACATGAATAGACATTTCACAAAGGTCCAAGTATTATATGAAAAAACGCTAGGGCTGGGGATATAGCTAGTGGTGCAGTGCCTGCCTGGCAAGCATGACATCCTGAATTCAATTCCTGGTACCCACCCCGCCTCAGAAAAAAAATAGAAAAAATGTTCAGCCCCACTAATTATCAGTGAATGCAGATCAAAATCACAGTGAAATATTATCTCACCCAAGTTAGAATGGCTATTATCAAAGAGCCAACTTCTTTGAGGGAATGTAGTATTGGGGATCAAACCTAGGGACTCCTGCATGCTAGGTAAGTGCTGTATCACTCAGCTATACTCCCAGTCTCCATAAAATCTGCCTCTTTGGTGGCAAAACACCAAAACACATAATGTTTATCATCTTAACCTTTTTGGGTGGTGGTGGTGGGGTGGTGGTTTTGTTTGCAGACAGGACCTTGAATTTGCAATTGTCCTGTTTTGGTCCCAAGTACCAGAATTATATGTGTGTATCACCATGCATGAAATCTTAACCATTTTTAAGTGTATAGTTTAAAAGTATTAAGTACATTCATATAGATGTACATCCATCTGCAAGAACTCTTCAAACCATTTTGCTAGTTGCATTACAGAATGGAAAATACTAATCTACTAAACATTTTATCAGCTTTTGATGTAGAACTTGAAAAGTAAAATCTTGTTTTACTGACAGAGTCTTTAAGCTCTGAGAGTAGAGCTGATGCTGGCAGTATCACATTTTATTCTGAAAGACTGGGAGTGTTTATAGCACAGGTGTAATATAGAAAAAAGACTTGAAAATAGGAAGGAAGTTGGAATTCTGGGGCCATAAGAAATATATATTGGAATAGGGATGAAGTGCAGGTTTTATCAAAATGCAAAGCTTTAAGTACAAAATAATAAAGAACACTTAGCCTATTTAATTCTACATCAATAACCAAAGGAGGTTATGATTGGACTCTTTTGTCCAGAGGTCTCTAAGCTTTTTTTAGCCTAGGAAATGGACCTTCTTAGATAATTAAGATGATTACAAAAATCTATGGCAAAGCTATTATTAAGTAAGTGTACATGCTAAAGCTAGTGTTCATAGTGAAACTTAAAATATTTTCCTCCCTAAGCAATGCATAGTCCTCAAAAGCATTGTAGAGTAGGTATAACTCAATGGTAGACCACTTGGTTAGCATGTGTGAGGTCTTGGATTCAATCCCTAGTACTATACAAACACGAATTAAAATTGAAACATTCTTAGTGTGAAAATCTCACATTGAACAGTGTAAAATGAAGCATTCCTTTCAAAGTGAGACATTAAATACAATTACTTGTGGCCAAGGATATACTTACACAGACCCAGGCAATAGTTTCAGTTTATTTTCTGAAAATCTGGTTTATGTATCAGCCTGACACTATATTAAAGGCAGAGACAACAGTAAGTATTTTCTTTTAATGATTTGATTCTAGTTATTCTTCTCTATTGAGGCACAAAAGTTAAGAGTACTCTATTCCTGTTTTTTAGGACAAAATTTAAAATGAGAAATCCTCTGAAATGAATTCATTAAGACATTTGTGAAATCCCAAGTTCAATCTTTAGCACTGCAAAAACAAAAATAAAAACCAAAACAACAAAAATTATTTTAATAAAAATCAAGATAAAAAGTTTATATGTTAAAATTACGAACTTATAGAAGACATGGGTTAAAACTGGTTATAACCCAACAGAAAATAGCCATAGTGAGAAAAGATTTCAAAAATTTCCCATATATAAGATTGAATAAATAATACCAAATTGAGTAACATATAAGTAATGAAGTGATAAAAATCCAAGAAAAACTCCAAAATACTGTGCTGGAGTGGGAGGAGAATGAAATGAGAGAAATGGAGAAGTGATGGTGGCAATGAAGGGTGGTGGTACACAGAAAAATCCAGTAAAACAAAGAATCTGAAGTGCTTCTTAGAAATACCCTGCAAGGATCATGAACTTATGTCAACCGTCAGAGAAAATTATGAATATGAAATCCTTACCCCTCCAAACAAGAAGGACATATTTTAAAAAGGTAACAAATAAAATGCTTTATAACCATACCTTCTTCTAAACATGGAACAATGGAAAGACGAGGGAAAACCTATACAAAATGAAGCAACAAGCTAATCAAACAGCAATAAAACAAAATTTGAAAGCAATTCTATCCATATTTTATGTTTATCTCCTATTAATTTTTATTGTAGTGTTTTGAAAATTGTTAATTAAATCTTTCCCTTTTAACACTTACAATGGTCTTCATTTGTTATTGCTTCTTTTGGTTTTCTTTTTTTTTTTTTGGTGTTTTGAGACAGGGTCTCACTATGTATTCAGGCTGTCCTTGAACTCACTATGTAACCCAGAGTGGCCTCCAACTCTGTTATCTTCCTGCCTCAGGTTTCTACGTGCTAGGATTATAGGCATGCGCCACTGTTATGGTTGATACATTGTGTCAACTTGGGGAATCTAGAGGTTTAGCTGAGTGACTCAGGAGGAAGCTGGGGTGCTTCCTTTGTAAACATCCTGAGCCTGTGGAAGAGGAGGGCATGGAGATTGTGTGAGAGGTTCACCGACCCCTGGGTGGGGTAGGTTGTTTACAATGTAGGGAAGAAAAAGAGGCTGCTTGCAGCCATTCTCCCCTCTTGCTCTGGTGGTTTTCGCTGTGCTTTGCTGCCCTGAACAGTTTGTCTTCTGCCTTGCGCCACTCTGCCTCTGAAGCAGCCAAGTATGGACTGAAACCTCCACAAACTGTAAGCTAAATAAACCTTTCCTTCCTTCATTTTGGCGTTGGGTATTTTGTCTCAGCAACGAGAGAAAAGTAACCAAGACAACCACTATGCCTGGCTCCTTGTCATTGATTCTTAAAGGATATTTCTGGTGAATGTAGGTTTCTAGGTTGACAGTTTCCTGCTCAAATTTCTCATTTTTCCCTCTCCCATGCATGTTAAAGATTTCATTGTGTTTGGCTGTTATTGTACCTAATAAGTCAACCATCATTTTTATTGCTGTTCATTTCTCTTGCTATTTATAAGATTTTCCCTTTATCTTTGGTTTTTCATCAATTGGACTATGACTCTTGAGTATATACAATTATATCTTTCACTAAGTTGGGAAAATTCTGTATCTGTTCAAACACTGCTTCATTTTCTTTCTCCTCTCCTAGAACTCTAAAGACACATAGTCTTTTATTACTGTTCAGTGGGTCAGTGAGGCTCTGCTTTTTTAACATATTGAAAACAATGTTTCTGTTTGATTTTCAGATTGGGTAATTTTGGTCTTTGATTTTACTAACACTTTTAATCTGTTAAACTCATCCACTGAACTTTTATTTCAGATAGTATATTTTGTAGTCCTTGATTTTCATGTACTTCTCTTTTATAATTTTACTTATCCCCTAAAATTTCATGTTTGTTTCATTGCATGATGTTCTGACATCAGCTTTAGAATCTTTGCTAATTCTAACATATCAGCATAGAGTCAGTGTTCACTGATTGTACTCTCTTGAATATTCATTAAATTTCCATACAACATAAAACAACTTATGGGACATAATGAAAGAAGTCCTATTAGAAAATTTATAGCAGTGAATACCCGTATCAGGAAAACAGAGCAAGTGCAAATACAAACTTAATGTTGAACCTTAAACTTCCAGAACAAGAACAGGCCAAGCTAAAAGTCATACAAGGAAGGAAAATTTAATGATCAGAGTAGAAATTAATGCATTGGAGACTAAGAAAACAATGTAAAGAATTAATGAATCAAAGAGTTGGTTCTTCAAAAGATGTTATGGTTTGTGTCTGGATGTCCCCTCAAAGCCTCATGCAATCATGGGGTGAGTTTCTAAGAGTTTATGATTGATTCATGAATGTAAGTGCTATACCCGCCCTGGGCCACGTGGTTTGCATACAATATAAGGGAGGGAAAAAGGCTGCTTGCGCCACCCCGTCTCCCTTTTGCTCTTGTTGCTTTTGCTGTTTTCCACCACCATGAACTGTTGTCCTCTGCCATGTGCTGCTCTGCCTTAGAGTCAGCTGAGTATGGACCGAAACCTCCAAAAACTGTGAGCTAAACAAACCTGTCGTTCCTTAATTTTGGGTGTCTTCAGGTATTTTGTCTCAGCAATGGGAGAAAGGTAACCAAGGCAAAAGATTAAATAAAATCAACAAACCCTTCGCCAACTTTATCAAAAAAAGTAAAGACCCAAATCTATGCAATTAGGAATGTAAAGGGTAAAATCACAATGGATGTTGCAGAAATCCAAAATATCATCTATACTTACTTTGAGAACTTGTATTCTAATAAGATGGAAAATGCAGAAGAAATGGATACATTCCTAGATACATATGAATTACCAAAGCTGAATCAAGAAGATATAGAAATCCTAAATAAACTATTGTCAATCAATGAAATCAAAGATATAATTAAAAATTTACCAACAAAGAAAAGCCCAGACCCTAATGGACTCACCGCCAAATTTTACAAGAAATTTAGAGAATACCTAGCACCAGTACTTTTTAAATTCTTCAGTGAAATTGAAAGGGAGGCAGCACTCCCAAATTCATTTCTAGAAGCAAGCATTACCCTGATACCAAAACAAGAAAAGGACCCAACTAAAACAGAACTACAGGCCAATCTCCCTAATGAACACAGATGCAAAAATCCTCAGTAAGATACTGGCAAACAGAATATAGCAAATCATTAAGAAGATTATACACCATGACCAAGGTGGATTCATCCCAGGGATGCAGGGATGGTTCAACACACATAAATCAATAAATGTAATACACCATATTAACACGGACAAGGACAAAAACTATATGATCATCTCAATAGATGCAGAAAAAACTTTTTACAAAGCCCAGCACTCTACAGAAAATTGGAATAGAGGGTTTTTATCTCAATCTGATAAAAGCCATCTATGACAAATCCACAGCCAACACATCATACTAAATAGACAAAAACTGAAAGCTTTCACTCTAAAATCAGGAACAAGACAAGGATGTCCACTGTCTCCACTCTTATTCAACACAGTCCTAGAAACCTTAGCCAGAGCAATTAGACAAGAAAAAGATTAACAATAGGAAAGGAAGAAGTTAAATTATCATTATTTACAGATGACATGCTATTCTATATAGAAGACCCCCAAAACTCCATTGAAAGACTGCTAGATTTAATAAGAAAACTCAATAGCATAGCTGGATACAAAATCAACACTCAAAAATCAATAGCCTTCCTGTACATCAATAAAAAACCCACTGAGAGAGAAATTAGGGAAATAATATCTTTTACAATAACATCAAAAAAAAAATGAAATACCATCTAATGAAGGATGTAAAAGACCTCTACATTGAAATCTACTGTACTTTGAAAAGGCGATTGAAGAGGCTATCAGAAAATGGAAAGATATCCCTCACTCTTGGGTAGGAAGAACCAATATAGTGAAAATGGCTATATTTCTGAAGCTGTTATACAGATGTGATATAATTCTGATCAAAATTTCAACAGCACATCTCATAGAATTAGAGAAAACAACACTTAAGTTCATTTGGAATCAGAAGAAACCTAGTATACCAAAGGCAATTCTCAGTAACAAAGTAAAGGTAGGGGGAATCACAATCCCTGATATGAAATTATACTATAAAGCTACTGTGCTCAAAACAGCACAGTACTGGCAAAATACCAGACCTGAGGATCAAGGAACAGATTAGAAGATTCAGAAACAACTCCAGACATACTTAGCCACCTTATCTTTGACAAAGGTGCCAAATATTCACTGGAAGGATAGCCTCTAGCTCTGCACGTGCCTGAGATTAAATTGGACCCATCTTTCACCATCCACTAAATTAAATCTGAAATGGATTAAAGACCTAAATATTCGAACAGAAACATTAAATCTGCTGGAAAATAGAATAGGTAAAACTCTTGAAGACATTATTATAGGCCAAGGCTTTATGAATAAAGACTTGATTGCATAGAAACTATCACAAAGAATCTACACCTGGGATGTCATCTTATTAAAAAGCTTTTGCACAGAAAGAGAAACCATCAAGACAGTCAAGATACAACCTACAATCTGGGAAAAAATATTTGCCAGCTGTTCTTCAGACAAAAGAATAGTATCAAGAACATATAAAAAACTAAAAAAAATTAGACTTCCCAAATTTAGAGATCCAATCTAAAAATGGGTACCTGAGACAAATACACACTTCTCAGATCAAGAAATATAAACAGCAAATAAATACATGAAGAAATGCTTAATATCACTGGCCATTTGAGAGATGCAAATTAAAACAACACTGAGATTCCATCTTACCCCAGAAAGAATGACTATTACAAAGAAATTAACCAGCAATAACTACTGGAGGGGCTGTGGGGTAAAAAGGAACCTCTTTCCACTGTTAGTGGAAGTGTAGACTAGTGCAACCACTGTGGAATTCAGTGTAGAGATTTCTCAAAAAAAAAATTGGATTGGAGGTCCCTTTTGACCCAGCTATTCTTCTTCTGGGTATTTTTCCAGAATTAAAAACATAATAGCACAGTGGTATGTGTGCACCCATGTTTAGAGCAGCACAATTTATAACAGGAAAATCTTGGAAACAACCCAAATGCCCATCAACTAAGGAATGGATTATAAAAAAAATTTATATAATGGAGTATCATTCAGCCATAAAAAAGGATAAACAGAAGGCTTTTATAGGTAAATGAGTGCAACTCAAGTCCATACTTTTAAGTGAAATAAATTAGACTGATATGTGTAAGCATTGTATTGTCTCCCTAGTGTGATTAATAAATAAATGTATCCTAATTCTGGAAATAATGTCATGTTAGACTTACAAAATTTTTTCTTCCTTTTCAAAATGGTTTTAATGATTTCAAGTCTTTTGAGTTTTCATAGAAGTTTTTCTTCAAGTGTTTCACCTTAAAATGTTGCTTGAAATTTTTAATTTCTCTGTAATGTTTTCTAGATTTCTGTATATAGGGGATACAGTTTGATTCTGGATGTCCCCCGAAAGCCTCATGCAGTCATGGGGCAGGCTAGAGTCTATGAATGAATCATAGGTGTGAGTGCTACATGCACCGTGGGGTGGGTAGTTTGCATACAATATAAGGGAGGGAGAGAGCCTTGCCTTCGCTGCTCCTCTCTTTTGCTTTCAGTTGCTTTTGTTATCTTTCACTGCCATGAACTGTTGCCCTCTGCCATGTGTCTCTCTGCCTTGGAGCCAGCCAAGTATGAATTGAAACCTCCACAAACTGTGAGCTAAACAAACTTTTCCTTCGTTCATTTTGGGCATTGGGTATTTTGTCTCAGCAATGAAAGAAAAGTAACTTAGACAATAGGTCTTATAAATTTCGTGGTGAGATTTATTACTCTTTTATATTTCAGTACTATTACAATTGATGTGTTCTGTTTTCATCTGTTACCATGAAGTGGAAGTATAGTTGCTTTTCAATAAATACATATATTTTTTGGTACCAGGAATAGAACTCAGGAGCTTGTGCTTTCCAGGCAGGCACTTGTGCGACTGAGCTATATTCCCAGCCCTCAAAAAATATTTAAAAAATAAATTCTTCATGTTTTTTATACATCTAGTAATTCTAGATTATATCCTAGACCTTGTGAACAATACTGTGTAGCGATTGTGGATTCTGTTGTGTTCCTCTGAAGATTTTTGATGTTTCATTTAAGGATCAAAAATGTGGAAAACATTGTATGAAGAACTTGGGATCTCTTACTGTAATCAATCTTCATTTTCAAGATGCTTTAGTAGCCAGTTTTCTGATCCTCAAAATCATTTTGAGTGGGAACTTTATTTCTTATTCTAGCCACATCCATGATCCATCAACTGATGACTTCCCTAAGTAAAAAGCCATAAAAATAGGAAATTTGTTTAACACTGTTTTATTCCAAGTGTTGACTCCCTATCAGTTTGTTTCTTTTGATATCCATGCCTAAGGTATTTAGTTTTTAAGTATTAAAGTGTGACTTGAAGTGATGTGTGTGTACAAACACTTGTATTTTATGTATTAAACATGTATAATACTGTGCAATGTTTTGCCCACAGTACAATTATCTGCGGAATGGTTGGTCCATTAACAGTAATTCTGCCATTATGAGAAATGAAACTCCAGAATTTTTTGGCATGCTATTATAATCCATTACAAAATCTGCTGTATTTCCTTCTTAGCTTGACTCAGGCAAGGAATGAATCTATACTATTCACTGCTCCTGGTACTGGCTGAGGTACATAGCAAGAGCTGTTCTATAAATTATTATTGAGTGAATGAGTTATGGAACAGAAGAAAATGAAATCATCAATAAGTTCTAGAATATTCCAAGGAGTTGGGAAAGGTACATTGGGCTGCAGTGATTAGCACTTATTCCAAGAGGCAAAGAAATGTATCTTGAGTTCAAAATATGTATTATATATACAGTTTAGATTTTTTTAACTATTACTTCTCATTTCATCAGAAAATGTTACATTTTAGTTCTCAAGGCAAATTAATTATGATTTACTATTTTAGGCCACTTTCTAAATTCCTAGGATAATTATATGAGATTCTACTTTCCAAAACATTCATTTGCAAATAGCTCATGAATACTACCCAATTTCCCAGAAGACAGTATGAAAATGAACATCCTGAATGATGGGGAAGGCAATTAACATCTATTGAAGGACTACTAGGTGAGGAGCTCTCTATAATAAATACTTTATCTTATTTTAATCTTCTTAATTATCCTATGACATGGATACTATTGCCACATATTTACAGATAAGTAAACTGAAACTGAAAGCTGGTCAAGATTACACTATAGGTAAGCAGAACATGAATTCAAACTGGTAGCTTTTGACTACATAGACATTAAGTGCTTTTGTTCATCCAAGAACAAAATAAAATGCCACTAATAAAATGAAAAGGCAAGCCAGAAAGTGGAAGGAGATATTTGCCCAACATATACATAAATAATCCCTACAATATATAAATAATTCCTGTAAGTTATTAAGATAAATAAGGAGAAAAATTAGCAAGAGACTTAGATAAACAGACTCTAAACAAAAAAGGATACTGAAATGACCAATATCATATGAGAAGTACTTATTTTATCATATGGTAAGTGCATATTAAAGTAACAGTTTGATGCTACTACCCATAACAGAATCAATATAGATTTTTTTTAAAAAGTGTCTATCCTGTCCTGTCTTATCCTGTCCTATCCATCTGTCCGTCTGTCCATCCATCCGTCCATCCATCCATCCATTCATCAGTTCTGGGGACTGAATCTGGGCCATCACATCTTCACCCTAAACTACATTTCCGGCCCCCCAACTTTGAGTTGGGGACTCACTGAGTCATTAAGTTGCCTCAGCTGATTGGAACTTGTGACTCTCCCACCTCTCGAACTCCCAGAGTGCTGGGATTACAGTGTAATTACAGGTGTACAGAATTACACCCAGCCAAAATAGGCAGAATTTAAGCATATCAAATATTGGCAAGGATGTGGACAATGGGAACTCACATATATTGTTGGTTATAATATAAAATTAGTACTAATACTTCAGGAAAAGAGAACAAAGCAATTCTACCCTTAGGTATGTATCTGAAAGAAACACAAAATATACACGTTAAGAGAAATACTTGGAAAGAGTGAAAACGTCCATTTACAAAAGAATGGATAAATTGATAGTTATATGATGATCTTAGATCAATAAAAAGCAAACAAAAAGCTATATAATGCTATATAAAAGAAATCAGACATACAACATATGTATCACGTATGACTCCATGAATATAAACCTCAAAAACAGGAAAAACTAGACAATATCAGTGATAAAAATACACACAAAAAATCAAGGAAAGCAATATCACAAAAGTCAGAATGATGGCTATCCCTTGGGAAGGAGAAGGGAGGAGCACTACTGAGGGCTTCACCGTGCCTATAGTAGCCTATATTTTGATAGCTGACTACATGCTTTGTTTTCCATATAACCATTCATCAAAGTAAATGTTAAATTTGAAAAGAACATGCTGGAAGACACCTGTCCACCCAGCTATCAATCATTAGTATAAAGCGCCAATAATTTAAGGCAGTGTGGTCCAGGGACATGGATTGACATGTAGCCCAAAGAAAGACCATTTATGAACTTGATATTGATACAGGGACCATTATACAACACTGGGACAAAAAACTGGTACTTATCTCTTGCCGTATAAAAAAATACAAATGGTTTAAAGTACTAAATATGGAAGGTACAATTTTAAAAATCATAAGGAAATATAGAATGTGTTTCAAACTTAGAAATGGAAAGGATTTTTTAAAGACATAGACTGTAGGGGAAAAAACTGATAACTACATTTAAATTTTTATATACAAAGATATTAACAATTTAGTTATGGTTGGTATTTTACATAAATTGCATCAATATAAATTTATGAAATTGACAATGATATGGTTATATAAGAGAATATCTTTATTCTTAGGAAATACATACATACTAAAAGCATTTGGAGGTAAAAGGCCATGCATAATATATGTTAGAATTATGTGTTTATGCAAATTCATATGCACATATACAAAAATATGTATGTGAGGGAGCAAGTATAAAAATGATTAATAAAGCAAACAATAAAATGGAAATAATAAATGGATAAAGCGTATATAGATATTTCTTGTACCATTTCTGTTTTTGCAACTTTTTAAACTTTGGAATCATTTCTAAAATGAAAGTGTTGCATTTTTTAAAACATCATAAAGAAAATTTAGAAAATAAGCCACAAAATGGGCATGGTAATACACCCTTGTAATCCAAGGACCGAGCAAGGATGAGGCAGGAGGATCACAAGTTTAAGTCCAGGCTGGGCAACTTAGTGGGACTATCTCAAAAAAGTAGTAGAGTGTTCCTGGGTTAGATCCTCAGCCCAAACAAACAAACAAACAAACAAACCCTCAGCAAGCTACAGATTGGGAGGAAATACTGGTAACGCATATATCCAAAAAAGCTTCCATAATGAGAATATATAAAAATTCCTACATTATTAAGAAAAAATTAAATAGGAAAAATGAGCATGATATGAACTGACAATAGAAAAAGATGCAAGACTTAATAAACATCTGAAATGCTTAACCTCACTAGTAAATAACAATAAGAACAATGAAGTGTAACTGCAATACAAGTTTTTATAACATTAAATATTTACTAGGACAGAGATGAACAAGAACTCACATAATAACTACAAGATACTAAATCTAGTGAAGATTACCCTATAACCCACCAATTCGATTCCTACCTATTCTAAATGCAGAGGTCGGCAAATGTTTCCCAAAAAGAACAGTTAATAAACATATTAGGCTTATGTGCCATAAGGTCTCAATTTCAACTATGCAACTCTGCCACTGTAGTTTGTTAAGCAGGCACAGACAATACCTATCCAAATGGGCATAGCTGTTTCTTTAATGTCTTCACTAAAAAAACACAGGGGCAACTGCCTATGAGTCATAGTTTTCCAATTCTTCCTCTAGTAAAACCCTCAAATATGCACAGTAAGAGAAATATACAATAATATTCACAGTAGCTTTGTTTGTAACTGCAACGCACTTCCAACAATTTAAAGCTCATCAACAAAAGGATAGATAAATAAGTAGTAGTCACAAATAGAATCCAGTTGTGTGTTGCTTAACAATTGGGACATGCTCTGAGAAATGATATTAAGGGATGTCCTTGTGAATATCATAGAGTATACTCTACAAACATAGATGGTATAGTTCGATCATTTGATGTACCTTCTTGATGTAATCACAAGATGAATACAGATCTAGTTGAAAAACAGCATGTGTTTTACAGTAAACTTAATTTCTTTTTTTTGGATAGAACTCATGGCCTTGTGCATGCTTAGCATGCATTCTACTACTAAGGTACACCCCCAACTTCTCAATTTTTTAATATAAATAGAAATGTGCTCTAAAATATAAAAAGTATATTAAATACATAAAACACTAAGTCATTTATTACCATTTCAAGTATTGCTTACTATATACATGTTATACTCTTACATAACTGACAGTATAGTAGGCTTGTTTATACTAGCATTATCACAAATACACATAAGTGATATGGTATATTATATTATGATAGTTATTATCACCAGAAAAGTAATATTTTTATTTATTTATTTATTTTTTTTTCCGGGACCGGGGATCGAACTCAGGGCCCTAGTGCTTAGCGGCAAGCACTTAGCCCACTGAGCTGTACCTCCAGCCCGAAAAGTAATATTTTTAGTCCCATATATTATTGGGGGGGGGTACCAGAAATCAAACTCGTGACCTCAGGCCTGCCAGGCAGGTGCTTATGTCATTGAGCTATATCCCCAGCCCTGTCCCATTATATTTTTATAGCCCACCACTGTACATGTGATCTATTAGGGACTGAAATATTATGCTATGCATGACTACACTATCAGCAATTAAAAATGAATAAATGAGAGCTACAAATAACATGAATGCATCTTATGAATGGGATACAGATTAAAGAGAAATTCAGGAATATACTTAACTAGTATCAATTATGTAAAGTTTGAAAACATAAAATAAATGAATACATATATGGTCAAAGTATAAAGAATACATACTGGTAAAAAGAACTGTTTTGAGGGAAGCCAGAAAAAACAAAATAAGAAAGTGACTCTCACAGTTGTCAGATTATATATACTGCATACAGAGGAGAGGAAGGGTGAAATGTGTGGTAGACAAAGCGTATGCTTCAGGGATAATTCAAGGTCCTATTTCTTGGCCTAGGTGGTAGTTATACAGGTGTTCACTTTGTAATTTTCCTTGTATGTTTTCATATAATTTTTAAAATTCATAGGAATGATAAACACTAAATTCACACAATTTGCAGAGTAAAACTAAGTCACTGGGGGAGCATTAAAAAGTCAAGTTTTTCACTACACAAAAATGTAAGTCCTGTTTACTAGTTAAAACACCAGATTCATCAGGTACTTTGGAACTAAAGGGATAAACCATGGGGATAAACTTTGGCCAGATCTTCTAATACAAAGATATACAGTAGGTAAAAATCTTCATTAATGACACTTTTTCCCTCTGGTATAATGTCTATGTGTGCTCTTACACTCATTCGCTTTTTAGGGAAATTACACAAATGGTACAATGAACCCCCACAGATCCAGCTTCAACAATTATTGCACATAGCCAATCTTACTCCAACTGTTATTCTGTTTGACTTCCCTAGATTTTTGAGCAAATCCTATGCATTACACCTGTAGAAAATTTAGTATGTTATTTTAAGAGTCTTTTAAATATAATAATGCCTACTACCGTATTTTAAAGTAAACAATTAAATATTCAGCAGTGTTCAAATACCTATAATTGTCTTATATACGTCACAAGATTTTAAAAAGACCATCATAATAAATTAATGTCTGGTTCTATAATAGGTTCTCCCCTTCCATATTCCTTCTCTTTAATCCACATTCCCTCTTTTCTTTGCAATAATTTGTTTTTGTTTGGTTGTTTGGTTGGTTTGTGTTTTTTCTGGTACCAAGAATTGAAGTCAGGACCTTGCACTTGCCAGGTGCTTGTGCTGTTGAGCTATGTCCCCAGCCCCTCCTTGCAATAATTTGTTAAAGTAACAAGGCAATAGTTGCTGTTCCCTATATTCTGGACTCCATTGGTTATATTTTTATAGTATAGTCCTTTATTTCCTATAAAAGAGTCAAATTAGATATGATCACCTTTAGATTTGATTTTTAAAAAGAATTTTTAGAAATAATTCTCCTAGGTAAGGGTATGCACTGTGTTCTCTGAAAAGGTGTATTGTCTAGTTATTTTTTTTTCCTTTTGGCCAAATTAGCAGCCATTGACAACTGTATAAATTCATTATTTCATTAGGAGCTACAAAATGCTGTGTGTAAATTATTTCTTTTTCATTTGTTAATTCCAATTCTTCTTTGAAGCAAAGTTCTTCTTTGTTTTTTAATTGTTGTTTTACAGCACCAGGGAATGAATCTAGGGGTGCTCTACCACTGAGGTACATCTCCAGGCCTTTACAGTATTTTTAAAAACTTCGACAAGGTTTCCTAAATTGCCCAGGTTGGCTTTGAACTTTCAATCCTACTGCTTCAGCCTGTGGAGTACCTGGGATTATAGGTGGATACCACTGTGCTCAGCAAAAGCTCTGCTTTTCAAGGTTATCAAATATCCTCTTTCTAGGTAGACTGAGGGACACTTCATTCAATTGATACTTGGACAGTTTCTTTTTAAAATTCAAGTGATACAGATATACTTACCTCTGTTTTTTCTGAAACAAATAGCAATTAAATTAATGGCATTTGAGGGGGTGATTGGGAACTTTTTTGGTAGCTCTTTGAACAGGAGGCGGAGAAAGAAAAATTCTTATTAAGCAAGTAAAATTCCTTAAGATATCTTTTCAGGGCTGAAATTTAATATGTATTAAGAGTTTTTGAAATTTTTAAAAATGAAAATGTCAAGAATTTGACAACTCTGATAATACAGAGACACTGAATATTGGGGTATCTCAATGCCCAATCTTAAATCAGCTTTTCTATATCAGTATCATACAACAGAAACATATGTAATCATAAATATGAGATTGGTAACTAAAAACAGTGAAACATTTTAATATCTTATGATCACAATATGTCTAAGGTAACTTGTAGTCAACACAAAGTATTATTAGTGACATGCTTTAAAATTGTTTTCCACACTGTCTTTAGACTATAGCACATCTCAATTCAAAACAGACACATTCTATGTGCTCATTTAGCCACATGTAGCTAATAATTATCATATGGGACAACACACCTCTATACTTTCCCTAGATAACTAAAAATCTAAATGAAACTATCAATGCTTATGATTCAAAGAAAAATCTCTCTTGACCTGACCTCCACATCCATGTGCTTAGACACTTCAAATTCACCATATTCATAGCCAAATTCATCTTAATAAACCTAATCCCCTCTCAGTATTTTCTTAGTATGTGACATGTCCATAGTTGCACTACACAATCTGAAATCTAGGAACTGTTTTTATCTTTCTAGCCCTCAACTTACTGTACGGAATGCCTTATCAAGGCCTACCGATTTTACTTTTAAAAATTCCACAAACTGATTTCTTTTCCTCCACCATCACCTCACTCTCCAACAATAATGTCATTCCTGAAATTGCTCTAATAGCCTCCTAACTGATCTTTCTGTAACTACTATAGGATCTCTGATGATTTTCTGTATTGTAGCTTAGAAATTTTTTGAAATGTGAATCTGATCCTATAACCACTTATTCACACACTGCACCAGTTTCCAAATGCCCTAAATATAAAGCTAAAAAACTCTTAACATGGCCCCAAAATGCCTGCAGTTTCTCTTTACTTGCTTTTCCGGCCTCATCTCAGTCTATGTGTTCTCTCTTACAATCTTCCTTCAAGGGACATTGGTCTTCCTTCAGAATAGCGAACAAGTCATTTATCCCTTCCATCAGAGGACCTGTGTGCATGTTATTTCCTTGGTTCAAAACACTTCATCTGACCATTTAAACTAGTTAATTATCATCCCCAGTGCTGGGTCTTGAAACTAGAGGTCTCATATATTCTAGGGAAACACTCTAGTTCTGAGCTACATACACCCCCAGCCCTCTCACTTATCTTCTGGATTTCAACTGAGTATCACCCATGCAAGTGCCCTATTTGGAACTGAATGCCACAACTGATGAAGATAGTACTTCACAGTTTTAAAAAATAAGTTCAGTTTTGAAATAGTAGAAATTCTGTTTATTTTTTCTAAAATGTGAGTATGACATGGCTCAAGAGGTTATTCATGAGTTTTGACATTTAGTACATTTTATGTCTGTGGAAATAAACACCTCATAGATCTGCAACCTCTGCACACCCTATCTGACAGGCAAAGAAATATGATGACTGGTATCTTATCATCTTATAATAGTAGCCTACTTATCCTGAAAGTACATGAGTGATATCATGGGCTTTCATTTAAAAAGCCAGTATCTTGAAAGAGTTAAATATAACAAATTACAGTGATACATGCATATCTATGTTTATAGTAGCACAATTCCTAACAGCTAAGTCTTGGAAGTAGTCTGTATGTCTATCAACAGGTGAAGAGATAAAGAAAATGTGCCATAAAGAAGAATAAATGTGAATCATTTGTAGGAAAATGGATGCACCCTGAGATCATAATATTAAGTGAAATAAATGAAAAAAGCTTAAATATCATATGGTTTCTCTTGTATGAGAGAAATAGGAAGATAATAGAGAGACATCTTTTTTGAATGGGAAGGGGATCAAGAGATAAAGGGGGTAAGGAAGAAAGGGAAAGGGGATGAGAAAAGAATTGAGATGTGTTATATACATGTACCAACTCCCCACTAGGAATGTAATCACCGTGTAATGCATATATGTACTAATAAAAAATGAAAACTGAAAAAAAATTCAATAGGTTCTGTGGGGCACAGGTCTAAAATCATAGTCCTTGCTTTGAAGAACTTAAAATCAAGTTAGAGAACAAAGTGACAGACACAAAAGGATAAAAGCAAAACTAGTATGGGGTGGGAAGGGGGATCTCCATCTTCAAGATGATATAATTTTATTAACTAGGAATCAAAAATTAAAAATTCAGAAATGTTAAACTCAAGAAGTAGAGATTGGAAGAGTAAGGTTAGTCTAGGGCTGTGCACATCATTTTGGCTGGTGAATTAGGAAGATTCATCTCACCTCAATCACAGCGCTGTCTCTAAAAACATAAACAGATCATAAAACTAGATGATCTAACAGTTTTTGATGTTATACTAGTTACCTTAGCCAAGAAATGTTGATGACTAATCAGCCCTGTGACCCATCTCCCAAAGCCTTCTGAAAGCTTTAATGAGCTTTAATGGACAAAGTGCTGTAAGTGTACAGATAAAGCCATGAGCCATCTCCTTAGTGTCACACTTCTGGTTCTCAGTAATTTTTTTGACCAAAGTATACAGAGAAAAATTTGAAATTATTTTCAAGAATTCAGTATTCATGGAAAAAGTTTTAAGTTACCTTTTAAATGTCACTGATACATGTTTTAAAAACTGAGTCCAGTATCACCAATATGCTTAGTGTCATAAAGAGATTGTTACAATATAACAAAAGTGTAAAGCTTTATTTTGCAATGTTTTTACCCTGAGGCATTAACTATTTCTCCTGATGATTTATTAAAGCCTTCCTGTTCAGAACTCTATAGATATATTATTAGCTCCTCTGCATTTCACAGTTTGCTTGAAGTAGTTCACTCTTTTTGATCACTTTGGCGACATCATTTCTTGATACCCCAAGCAGTTTGGTAGGCAAAATCTTCTTAAATGTGGTAAAGAAACTTTATCTATCAAGCATTTAAATTTGGGAAGGTCATTCCTGTTTTTCTGAGTGAACTACAGAAATAAAGGTTAACTCTTTTTAGTTTAAAAAAGGAATGGAAGGGGTTTCATCATACTGCTGTAGAAAGTACAGTTCTTATGCTTTTAAGTCTGATCTTAGATAAACAGAAGTGGAATTATTGTAAAACTTTGAGACAGGACTTCAATGTGTAGGGATTTGGAAAAAGAATGAAGAGAAAGATAGGTATCCTCCAAAGAAAGAGCACTGAAGAAAGCAAACAGGCAGTGAAGTATGGATCATCCAGTTTGACTCAAGGTGATGAGTACTATTGCATATTATATAGGCTAGAAAAATAGATTCAGGAGGCTAATGCAGCAGCATCACAGTGAGTTTGAGGCCAGCCTGGGCTACAAAATGAGTTCAAGGCCATCCTAAACTGCATAGTGAAACTGTCTCAAAAAGAAAGAAAAAAAAAAAAAAAAAACAGATCACTAAAGAGCTTCAATTCTTGGCTGAATAGAATATGATTAATTTTATAGGTAATGGTAAGCTGTTTGTAAAAACAGGAAAGCCATGATAAGACCTCTAACAAGACAGACAACAGCAATGAAGGAAGGAAAGAAAGAGGAAAGGAGGGAGAGGGTAAGAGGGAGGGAATGGAGGAGGGATAAAGGGATAAGGAATGGAAGAGAGAGGGAGAAGAAAGAGCAAAGAATGAATGCATATTATTAATACAGACAAGTAACGTAACAGATTTTTATTATAGTCTAGGTAAAATACAGAGGGGTTGCTACTGTTGTGGAAGCATAAGACGCAAAGTATTAAGTAGATTCAGCAGGGTTTGGAAGACTAAAACTTGGTTAATTTCAATCAAAATTATTTTAATTCAGAAACTGGTAAACAAAAACATGGCTAGAAACAACTGACGGTGGTTGATTGAAGTGGGAATGCAGGGAACTGGGAACTTTCTTTCATGATCTTTGACAATGTCTCCTTACTAATCCTAGGAAGTAAACATTTTAGTGCAATAAGGTAGTCATGTGATTCACGCTGGAATCTCCACCTTTTTTTTTTTTAACATGAAAAAGGAGAGGACAAGTATAAGAGGATTCAGTACTAGACAGTAAAAAATGAATCCCGTGATTCTTGTTTCTGTCTGCCAAGACTCCTGTCTCAAGAGTATTATCTAGGGAAGAGATTCATAATTGCTAAATGGGTAACTGCAGCTCTTTACCAGGAGGAAGAACATCTGTTTTCTGTCCTGATGGGATACAGGTTTCCTAGGCTACCAAATTTATCCTCTACACTACACTGCCACATACAAACACAAATTCAGAAACATAAGCTTAAATGCAGGAATACATAGATCAAAGCTTGTTTTATCCTAAGTTAACTCCTGAACATTAGAAGAACCTGGTCTTATGCCTTGAATATATGAGGAAAAGCTTTCTGACTCTATTTTCAGAGGAAATGTCTTTTTTTTTCTCATGAAAGTTTAAGTCTAACTGCATGGGGAGGTCTACAGAAAAGAGTATATAATATTGAAGGGTTTCTAAGCAAAATAAAATGAAACAAAGATTTAGTTATTGGTTGTAATTTTTGAGAAAACATTGCTAAGAAAATAGGTAAAATAAATAATTATACATTAAATGTCCACTTTTCTAGTGTTTTGCAGTCTGGAATAAGTCAGGAAAGTAAGATTTAATTAGGAAAATAATATTTAAATACTTAAATCTCATTTTGGATCTGTATGAAGTACACAATAGAAAATGCAGTGGGTTGCATGAAAGTTAAACAATTAACTGCTGTCCACAAAACAAGCAAGTTAAAAATCTCTGGTCAGGTTTGATGCAGAAATATAATTAGGTGATAAAGAGGGGAAAAAAAAAAAGTCTTCCATTAACACAGGTTTTATCCTGCAGGTAATATCACAGATTTTTAAAAGATTAAATGTGTTCTTATTTTACCAGCAATATCACTTAACAATAGTGTACCATTTGATAGTTTACACAATGCTTTTAATGCTCTTTTTACTTAATCTTTATAAGTATCCAGTATGGGAATTAATATTATGTCTACTTTATGAAAGAAGAAACTGAGCAAGTTTATCATATCATATTAAGTGACACAGCAAGGACAAAAAGCATTTAAATATTTTTATGACCAGTGAAAAGCAGAGATTTTTATTACTTTTAAGTTTTTACAAGAACAAGGCATGTAACAAAAAAAACATGAGTTCTTGTTGTCCATGGTCACCAAATTCAAATCAGTTCTTAGCCATCTATAAACTTTATTAAGACAACACACTGATGCTAATCTCAGAGGTTCCCAAGGCCTGTTGGGGGTTGAAGTGGCACATGCCCTTGTGCTTGTTATGAACAGTTTCTTCCCATAATTTTGATTTCATTTTGAACTTTTCTAAAGTTTAGAATTTTGCCTTATAACCAATTTTAAAGCATGGATAAGATCTTAAAATCTCTCAGAATGTATTGGATTTTCTGTTCTAATTGAAAAGAATAATAAATTCTAGCTAAATTTACATCCATGGTCTTCTCCAAATGCAAACTTGTAATATACAAAATTTGCCAAGTAAATAATTATACATACAATTGCCTAAAGAGTAAAATGACTAATAAATGAAAGGTTGAAGTCTTCTACTTTTTTTTTTTTTCAAGACAGGGTCTTGCTATGTAGTTCAGGCTGACTTTGAACTCACTATGTAGCCCAAGATAAACTTGCGTGTTCCTCCTTCCTCCAAGTACTGGGGCTACAGGTTGCATCACCGTGCCCAGCATCTTCTAATCTCAATCCTAGAATTTTAAAGAAGCATCCTCCCTTAGTAAAGCAGGAGCTATACTGAGTTATTAAAGTACAAATGAACTTTAGAAATAGCATATGTCATAAAAAGTCTTCTTTGAATCTTAATAGGAATACCAACAAATACAATAAAAACTAGTGGTTTTTCTCTTTACTTTCCATTTAAAAAATTTAAAATATAAAAGTAATATAGGAAGATTTCTTGGTAAATCAAGAAAGGATAAAATATTAATTTCAACAATAACTGTACTTGCCAATTTTTGGTATTAAAGTTTTATTAAGCATAGCCCTCTAAATATTTTCCCCCAAGAGAAATACACATGCCAAGGAATATTTTCAAGGTAAATCTCATGAACTTAAACAAAGGATACACAAATTGTGCCCATTAAGACTGCAGTAATGGGAAAAAATCTCATGGAAGGAATGAAGACAAGAACATGAGACAGACAGATGGCGCATCTTTTCTGTCAACCATGTTCCTTTTTAAGAGATGAAAAGGAGCTGTAATAGGGATTTATACTATAGTTACAAAACATAATGGTATCAAAGACAAAACATCTACTTATTTGGCAAATGTCTGATTTTCCTTAGGACCCACTGGGAGTTCTAGATGGCATAGATGACCAGGAGAGGGCAGCTCACCACTGCAGCTGTGAGTCAACTCTGAAGCTGCAAATCCCTGTCTTTTCCATCAAAAAGATACTGTATTCCATATTCAACTAATGGATGTATTGCCATTAAAATTGTAATCCAAGGATAAAGTGTTGCAGTATAAGTCATTATAAGTAACTAGTAAGAAAAATTGTTGATACACGAATTGGAGCTAAAAAAATAAGACACTGCTGAAGTTCTTGTCCCTTTCAGGTAACTGGAGTTTATATAGACAGGGTTAGCGGGCTGGGGATATAGCTCAGTGGAATAAGCGCCTGCCTAGCAAGCGCAGGGTCCTGAGTTCAATCCCCAGTACCGCAAAAAAAAAAAAAAAAAAAAAAAAAAAAAAAAAAAAAAAAAAAAAAGGAACAACGGAGGTATAGACAGGGTTAGCAATTATAGTCATTATGACTAACAATGTGTAATAATCAGTTTTTATGCCAATATACTTTTAGTAAATAATTACTTACATTTACCTAAGTTTTCAGTTATCTAAACTCTTTACCAAAATAAATTCATACAAAATGAACATAGTTAAGTGTAGTATATCATATACTAATGAGTCCAGGAGGGCCAGTTTCAAAAGTCTTCTCTTGGATTACTCATACATTTGAAATACATTGTTTATAATCTGTATTGTTGGCATGAATTTAAGGTTTTCTATTGTCAACCACAATCATCAAATAGAGCTGCCCTGTTTTTTATCAAAAGTATGATAAAAATGTTAAACTTTTCTAACGTTAGGAGACAGTAAGACTAGCGCAATTTCTTCCTGTTAGACTGAAAAACTCTACTCAAAGAGTATGGTGGTGAAATTATCTGAGCACCTAGAATTTAGTAATTTAAGTTTGGGCAGAATAATCCTCACTCACTAAGAGTTCTGGTTCTTATTAACACAAAATCAGAAGAAAGGTTACTAGACTATAAGTCTCTTAATATTTATCTTCATCAGTACATCATCTGCTGCTTAAATGTTTACATTAAAATTAAAATACTACCTGGGCATGACAGTGTACATCTGTAATCCCAGAACTCTGGGAGACCAAGGTAAGATGATCTGAAGTTCAGGTTCAATTTGTGCAATTTAGTGACTTAAGTGTGAAATTATATAGCTCAGTGAGAAGGTCCTGGTTCAACCCCCAGTTTAAAAACAAAACTGTAATCCTCACAGAGCGGGAGGTCGAGGCCAGAGGACTACAAACTGAGGCCAGCATGGGCAACTTAGTGAGATCCTAACTCAAGATAAAAATTTTAAAAGGAGGATAAATTCAAGACAGTTCTTGGTAAATGCATGCACTTTGAGACCACGCTTAAGTGCACGCATGTGTAAATATCACATTGTCTCTCTGGTGTGAGAAACAAAGTGTAAATAAGGACCAAAATGTACACAGTTATTGTGAAATAGGAAGAAACTGTTCAAATGGGGAGGGGAACTAGGGAGGGAAAAGGGGGAAAGGAAGGGAAAAAAAAAAGAATAAAATGGAAACAAACCTTTTGTAAATAAGGAGGGTAAGAGGGGTTGAAGAGAGGGAAAGGGAATGGAAAAAAGAGGAATCAAGACATATCATGTACAGATATATATATATATATAATGTGAGCATTATATATATTTAAATTGTATGAATAAACTTAATAAAAATTTAAGATTAAAAAATGGCTGGGGATATAGTTTGGTGGAAAACAAACAAAAATATAAAACACCAAAAAAAGACAATACTTGATTACATATGGTTAAAAAGTAATTGTTTAAATATAGCTTTCATTTCCTTATGAATTTTTAAGTTGAAGTTTAAGGCAGTATTCCCAAGTCTTTTACAGTATCACAGTGTTTAAAAAAATGATGTCTGCATAGCATATTAAGGTAAAGGGAGAACACCTGTAGTCAGACAAGCCCAGAAGCACTGAATGTCCCAGGTCCTCCCAGGAGTCACTTATGTTTCTTGCTCACCCCTAACTTATTCCTGACACAGCAATGGAAGAGGCACATCAGTCAGGAAGTTCTGAACTATTTGTAAGAGTAACAGAATAGGAGAGGGTCAGCTATAGTGTTGTAATCCCAGCACTATGGGAGGTTAAGGTGAAAGGATCACAAAGTTTGAGCCCAGCTGGGACAAGTCAGAGAGACACCATCTCAAGATAAAAAAAGTGTTTGGGATGTAAGCTCAGTGTAAGACTTTGCGTTTAATTACCAGTACTAGAAAAAAAGAAAGACAAGGGAAGGATAAAAACTGTAGCTACAATCCTCACCCATAGACAGTATTATTTTACAATTACAAAATAGAAAGAAAGGCTGGGTGTAGTGGCCCATGCCTGTAACCCCAGCACCCAGGAGGCTGAAGCAGGAGGATCGCTGTGAGTCTGAGGCCCACCTGGGCTACAAAGTAAGCTCAACGCCAGCCTGAACTGCATAGCGAAACTCTATCTCAAAAAAAAGAAAAAGAAAACAGAAAGAAAGCATAGTGTAGGAAGCAAAGAAGGGGCTGGGTATAAATTGAGGCCTGTGTGTTAACTTTGACCGCCTTACCTTTAGCATACACTGATTATTTCAACCCCTTACCCATTTAAAAAACACTTGAGGTTTTATTTTATTTTATTTTTTTTTCCGGGACCGGAGATCGAACTCAGGGCCCTAGTGCTCAGCGGCAAGCACTCAGCCCACTGAGCTGTACCTCCAGCCCTCACTTGAGGTTTTAAAGGAGAGAAAAAAATAGGATTATAAGACCCATTTTCTTTGATTTTCCACTTTTAAAAATCTCAAAAAAAGGTACAAAATTAAGGAAGATAAGTATAATATCAGCATTTGCCTAAACTGGTTATTAGTTTTGAAGATCTATGAGTTATGTATGAATACATAATCAGTGAAGCAGCCAGGAGTAAGAACTAAATAATAATCCATAATCCTGTCCTTTAACCAAATATGAAGCAAAAAATAAAACTCAAGTGATAATTTAAAGAAAAATTAAATCTTACGATATTGCCTTGGATATACCTCCTGGTTCTGTAACTTAACCCCCACTCACTGTGACCATCCTGCACAAGGTCTTTGAGACCTACTGGGAAGATACAGCTTACCTCATATGTTATCTTTGTATTACATCATCTGATCCCCAGAAAACTCCTGTGAGATAGATAGAGGAGCTGATGTAAAACTGGTCCTATTCTACAGAGTACTTCAACAGAGGAGTAATACTGCTCAAAAGCATGAAGAAAATTAACTACCCTAAGCAATGGAGAGGGGATCTAATTTAACCTCAGCTTCCTGGAGTGTTGGGATCACACATGTGCACCACTACATCAGGCTTCCCCAAGTTATATTTGAACTTCATTTTCTATATACTTATTACTATATCAACCAAAATTTCTTTTCTGTTATCTCAAAGTCTTTCCAAGATACTTCTGGCAACACATATATGTAGCAGTCCCCCCTTAACTGCACTTTCAATTACTCATAGTCAATTGTGGTCCCAAAATATTAAATGAAAAGTTCTAGATATGAACAAGTCATAGGTTTTAAATAACTTTTATATTGTATATTGTTATAGATATTCTATTTTGTTTTTGTTAAGCTCTTACTGTGCCTAATTTATAAATTAAATGTTTCATACATATGTACACATAGAAAAAACAGTACAACATATATAGGATTCAGTACAGTAATATCTAGAGTGTCAGGCATCTGGGAAACTTAGAATGTAACCACATCAAGAGTGGACTACTGTATAATAAACACAAATGTATATTTTTAAGAATATTCAAATGAGAGAGACAGACCAAAGACACAACTCTTCATCCCTGGAAAGTAAAAAAAATATATAATAGCAAAATTAGGAAACTCAATATATATGCAGCAAAATAAAATTGAAAAAAATTCTCCAAAGTTCAGCAAAGGAAAGAAATGTATATGTAATAAGACAAAGATAAGAAAATTAAAGCTTCAATTTAGGAAGTTCACTAGGTGAAAAAAATAGATGCTTTGGAAAGAATAAAAAAGGTAGGAAAGAGCACCAGCAGAGAAATAAAGAGCATTTGCAGAAAGGAAGAATATGTATTTCCATATTAAGTTCTATGAAGCACATGTAATAGTAAATGAAATGAACCCCACACTAAGACACAAAATTATCTTATGTACTTCCCGAAATACAAAAAATAAATTACATTCAAAGGATCTGAAATCAGAATGGCTTTAGATATTTCAACAACAATACTGAAAATCAAGCAATAAAGCAATACCATCAAAATCCTAAAGGGAAATCACTTTTAACTTAGGAATTCTACCACATTCAACTCGTCTCAGGGTATTACTAGAGATGAACTCTTTCAAACACAACTAAAGTAAGGAAGAGATGAAATGAGATGCAGGAAATAGAAACTAGCACCACCATAGCAGAAAATGAAAGAGGATCCCTTGGATAATAGTAAGGGAAGAGTGAGGAATGACACTCTGTAACAGTTAAAATAGAGGGCAACCAAACCAGGAAGAAGTGGATTTCTCCAAAAAGGTGAAACTGATGTGAACTCCAAAAGGACCAGACAGGGTAGATTTATGGAATGAAGAAAGAATTTTGGTTTGATTTAGCGATAAGTATGCAGAAAATTAAATAATCAAAACAAAGACAGTAACCCCGGGTAGGAGAAGGTAGCAGCAGTAAAGACAGGAAAATTCATAACAGCTATGTGATTTAGCTATGCAACAACATTTACATAGTCCTAACATAAATACTATCTAAGTAACATGACAAAATAATTATTTAGAAAGCAGGAGGAGAATTCCCATATGTAAGGATAGCAGAGGGAGGTAGAAAAAAGATAAATTTTATCTTTTATTTTATTATTTTATTTTAGTGGTACCAGGGATTGAACTCAGGACTTTGCACTTGCCAGGCAGGCACTTCACTGAGCTATATCCCCAGCCCAAATTTTATCTTTTATAACGAGAATTATATGGAAAAATTTAAAATGCTAAAGTTGTAGTAAAACACGTAACTCTGTAATCTATCTGTGCATTTTTAATGGTACCTATTATAGTTTTCTTATATTCTGGTTATTTATATACAGATTATTATTTCCCCTACTAGCCAATGAATTATTTACCTTGTTACTTTTACTTAAAAAAATCTTAGCACACAAGTTTATAATAGTAGTTATTAAATAATCACTTGCCGAATCAGCAGGAAGTGAGATTTCCTCTATAAATCCTTAAGTTAGGTTGCAAGATTTTGTTTTAATTGCCCAAAACCTGAAGTTCCTTCTTGGCTACGCTTGAAAATGCTCTCATTTTATGAAGCATAACTAGCACCCTAATAGAAAAGATAAAAATGTGAGCTGTTTGTTTTCTTCCTTTACACACCTAGATTCTACCATTAAAACATAGCTACAACATTCCAAAACGAAGCTGGTAAGGAGTGACAGTAGAGACCATGAGGAATCTTTTTTTTGTAATAAATGTCAGCGCTACATTCTTTTTTGGGTTCCACTAGCAATAGCAGGGATTTCATGTAAGTGGTGTATGTCTTGTTAACTGCTTATGAACCATAATAGTAACTTCACTGGATAAGCTCTGCAATGAGATTTACTTTATTCCTTGAAAGTGGCCTCCAAGCCTAGAAATTCTATGAGAGATCCAGTATCTTTTTCTGCTTAAAATAACGAGTGGTTTCGATTGCTTGCAACCCTGAACCGCAACCCATTTTACCTGTGACTGCTTAGAAAACACTCTAGTAATTTGAGATTATAATCCTCCTTTCCAACAAAGTTTCATGTAATTTATGAAATGTTAAAACAGTTATTGGTTTCAGTATCTCTTTACTAAAATTTACATACAGCAGAAACTGGGCATGTAGCTCAGTGGTAGAGTGCTGGGCTACCATGTGTAAGGTTCTGGGCTTAATTGCCAAAATTGTAAAACAAAAATAAAAAGCCTACAAAAAACAAAACAAAATTTGCAAATAGTAATCACTCATCATAGACACTAATCTACATGCATGAAGTAGATAAAGGTATTCAGGATTTTTTATTTGCATTTTGCAGTGATTACTTGATTAAATTATATTTACTACAGAATGGCAGTTCTCAAATTTCTTAGTCTTAGGACCTCTTTATATTCTTAGAAAGTATTGAGAATCTTAAAGAACCTTTGAGTTGTATCTATTAATATCTACCATATCAAGCATTAGAATTGAAAAAATTTTAAATAGTTCTCAACTTATTTAAAAGCAAGAACTAAGAGGGGTATGATGGCACATATGTATAATCCTAACTACTTGGGAGGCTAAGGTACAGGGGCACTTGAGCCCAAGAATTAGAAGCCAGCCTAGCCAATATAGTGAGACACTTCCTCAAAAAAACAACTATACTTTCCAAAGTAAGAGTGGTGCTTTTGTATTTTTTAAAAAAGGTACCCATTCCTAATTAAGAATTTTTGACGGTAAAAGAAAAAAAAATTATTTTTCTTTCCCTACAACATGAAGATAATTAACTTCAGTGCAACTGGGAAAGCAAATAGTAATTCAACTGCCTTTTAATATGCCTATGAGTATTGTTTTTTGATACTGTACCAAACTCAAGGAATGGTGGTTTCTTAAAGATACATAGTTGAGAGTGGTGGTAGATACCTATAATCCCAGTACTCTGGGAGCCTGAGCCAAAGGGATTGAAAATTATAGCGCACTCTGGGCAATTCAGTAGCTTGGCAAGCCTCTCTCAAAATAAAAGAAATAAAAAGGCCTAGAAATGCAGCTCAATGTGATGGTCCTGGGTTCAATCCCTATTATTGGGGGGGTGGAGTGTGTTGTTGTTAATGATAATATAGTATCTAAAATCGATCTGCCTTGTATTTTGAATGGATTTTTCACTTGGGAAAATAAAGGAAAAAAATTATGAAAATAATGCTAAATGATTGGTCAGGAGATCATTAGGAAGCAGGATTTAGGTAAGACTCAAGCTGCTGCCTGGGGATGTGAACTTTGATTAGGTTCTGACTATAAGGATCTAGAACAGGCCCAGTAATTCAAGATAGATACCAAGAGTTTACTGGACTGTTTTACGGACATTTCTACTGAGTATACACATTCTTTTCTTTGTATAGAACAGCACCTGTTCCAATAGGACATTTCTTATAAAAGAATTTTTAGTATCTTGTAAGAAATCAAATTTGTTCAATATAAACTCCCACCTTCTTCAGAACACTGATTCACAGCTTTCTGAACCTATGTCTCCTGAAGTGCAAAGTCTTCTTTAATTTTGTAGCTTCTGAGTTTGGATTGCTAGACACATCCATGTATAATTTTCTAACACTACATGTGGGTTACATGGAAAATACTGATTTACAGTTCATATATACCTACCATATTATCATATAGAATATTTATGAAAGTATGTATTGAAGCATCAAAGTTTAATAAAATTCTTTTTATTGTCCCACCAAGCACATTTTAAAATGAAATTAACCTTTTCCTCTTAAAAAAAACCCTGCATGTATATAGAAATAAAGAAGATAATGACTATATAAGAGTTGCTGCAACTGTCTTAATTCAATGCTAAGGAGTCAGTTTTACTCATCACTGCTTTTGCGCCCACAATGCAAATATCAATATGGTGGAAAGGGCAAATAATTTCTTAGTATTATTAGAAAACAGATTTGAACCTGAAGAGACAAGACATTTGGACTGATGTTCTCCTCAGACAACCCTTTGGGAAAAACAGCTGTAGGGTGTTGGTTACTACACAGAAGTAGTATATAAAGCGGATCCATACTTGGCATGTGTTTTGACAATTTGGGAAAAATAACCAAGACCCAAGACATAATCAGGAATTTCTGCTGACTCATAAATCTGAATGCCATATTTTGCAAGGCTTCTATTTGGAAGGCAGCTATGCTCACCACTGTACCACCAACGCAGGCCCAAGGCTTCTATTTGGAAGCTCCTAGGTAAATCTAGAAGTCAGTAAAGACATTTTTCCACGGTCTTATTATGTAAATGATAAAACATTTCTTGTAAAAAACACAGCCCTTATTAAAAAGTCACCTGCTAGAGTATCTGAAGAGGTCAATTTAAAATATTTGTAGGAAGAAACTACACATTATTGTTATAGTTGATACCTTGTGTCAACTTGGGGAATCTGGAGGTTTAACTGAGTGATTCAGCAGGAAGCCGGGTTGCTTACTTTGTAAACATCCTGAGCCTGTGGAAGAGGAGGGCATGGAGATGGTGTGAAAGGTTCACGTCTCCTGGGTGGGGGTAGGCTGTTTACAATGTAGGGGAGAAAAGGAGGCTGCTTGCAGCCATTCCTCCCTTTGGCCGGTTGGTTTTGCTGTGCTCTGCTGCCCTGAACAGTTTGCCTTCTGCCATGTGCCACTCTGCCTCTGAAGCAGCCAAGTATGGACTGAAACCTCCACAAACTGTAAGCTAAATAAACCTTTCCTTCCTTCATTTTGGGTGTTGGGTATTTTGTCTCAGCAACAAGAGTAAAGTAACTAAGACAATTATATAGAAGGAAATAAGGAAATAGACGTAATAGTGATATTTATGAATTTAGAGTATTATAAATATCTTGGGATAATTCCCTCATCACTGTTATTTGGCTTGCGAAGAAGCTCTACACATTGTTTTCTATAACTTGCATCCTGGAACCTACCATGAATCATCTAGTTCCATTTTAATAAAATAAATCAAAGCAAAGTACTAAAACCACATAGTAGGTAAGTAATGGGCTCTTAAAGGGCTGAACAGTAAAAATAAAAATAAAAAAGAAAAAAGAAAAAAAAGAAAAAAAAAAAAAAAAGGGCTGAACAGAGTATTACCATGCTCATCCATTAATATCTTTTCAATTATTTACAATTTTATTTTCCCAAACAATTCAAATGACCATTGTCATCAAATACCAAAATACAAACATACCAGCAAGCTGTTCTGACACTAGTTAAGGGCTGCAGCACTGACAGCAATGTTAGCAGTGTTAGTGATTATTTCAGCCACCATTTATTATACTTTAAAGCTTTAGAAGTATTTCATATACTCTAATTTCATATATATATATATATATATATATTTCTGAAGTAGGCAGGCATACTACCACCTTTTAGACAAGTAGTAACATATTAGTGTGGCTGAACAAACTTTCTTACCCCATTTTTAAAGTGATCTTTCCTAGATTCTGTCCTTTGAATCCCTCTGGTAATGATGTCACCACCTTCACTGTCCTACACTGCACATATACAAGATGTTTGTATCACGTGGTCAACAAAAAATATATTAAGTGGAATGTAAATTTAAATTTTTTTTTCATTTCTCAGGCTTATTTGGTTTACCATGTTCAGGTCAAATTAATATGTACATAAGGAATAAAAAGTGGATCAATAAAACAAAACTGAAAAGGGCCACAGCTACAATATTAATGTCTTTGATTTACCAAAGTTTATTAAAGAAGTACTTTAATTAATATGTTCTTTCACATTGCCATCCTTATTCACAAATCTAGGCCATGGGATATAGCTCAGTGGCACAGCACTGACCTGGCAAGCACAAGGTCCTGAGTTCAATTCCCAGTATCAAAAAAAAAGGATACAGATCCTGGAAAGTTAAACCCTACTATAAGTGATACAAACTAAGTTGGTTTTTTTTTTTATAAGCCTTACAGTCATACTGTAATTTTTTATTAGAACATGTATATAGTACATAATGTTTACATTCCTTGCAGGGAGTTGATACTAAAAAATAACTAATAAAAGAATATCACAATCTATTGGTCTTCACTCGTTTTTCAGAAAATAAGGGGAACTACACTGTGTTGATTTTTAATAATATGAAAATACAATTTTCCTTTGAAATGCTTTGTCACCCTATCTGTGGGTCTCCTATAAGCCTTGTTGGTTATGGACACCAGCAAGCTTTTTCTAAATTCACCTGATTTATTCCTTTTTTTGGTGACAAATTTTACTTATGGAAGTGATCATGAGCTGTATAAAATAAAAAGAACCCACATATATTTGAAGATGGAGAAACTAGCAGTTTATTTTAATATCAATTTGAGATTTTTCTGTAAAGTTCTAAAATTAATATTGAATTTGATAATTTAAGGGGTATTAAACACTTTTTAAAGTTTGACTGTACTGTTAACTTATGAATACAGAAAGTTACCTTTAACACAAAATAATTCCACTAGTGATTATTAGCTCAGAAAACAGCAATTCTGGTTGTATAGTATGGTATCCTATTGTCTTCATTCAATGTTATAGCAATAGCTAAGAGATATTAAGCCAAAACATCAGGTCTGGCTAGGGTAAGTAACTTGAATTGAGTTGACTGATAATCTATGTTAAAACTATTACTTGTAAAGCTATTATCATTTTACCTTAAACTTATTTATACTCTAAATTTCACTTTTATACTAATTAGAAATATCCATGTTTTCTTCTAGTGACTAAAGGAAACTAAGGAGTTTATATTTTATATGTGACTACAAGTATTTCTTAAAATATACAGATGACATGAAATTAAAGAATTCAAAAACTGGCTATTAAAATCATATTCAGAGTATATTCAATTAAGACCAATGATTGTACTTCTGCCTTAGGTAAAAATTAAAGATTTCATAAAAATTTGGGAGTTCTTGTCATAACTTTTCACTCAGTGTTATATGCTGCTTTCAGATAAATACACATTAGTCTTCCACAAGTAACTTATAATCATGCAGAGAAAAAATTATTCAACTTGGGGTATTTTGAGCAAAGGAAAATCAGTTTCCTCAAAGGAGAAATATTACATTCCATTTTCATAAACCCAACATTTGCCAAAATTTGGAGTAGCTTATAATAACTATGAAGCCTAAAATAGATATATTATTAAACAGCTATGCTTTTAGAAGCAGATTTTTAAAAGTTATGAACATAAATAAAATCTAGGTTTTATGTACTAAAAATGAGGCAGGAACAAAGGGAGGAAAACAAAAAATTTAAAACATTAACGTAAGCTAACACTTCTTACATATGAACATCAAGATGCCAAGGGACCCAATACAATCCTCAGCCTAACATTTTCAATGGCACAGCCTAGTGATCACAGATACTGGTGATACTCTGTAGTTACCCCTGGCAACCTTTTTCAACTGTAACGATGCTACCCTACAATAGCTTTCACTGGGCAGCTTTCTCTTCACTTAGCTGAATGCTCTGGGACCATCTGCGTCGGCAAGCATAAAAGGCCAGCCTGCCTGTGGGCCCGTCACTCTGAACACCACCTCTCTGACCCTGATTAAATACAACTTTCAATCCTTTTTGTCCTCCCTGTTGACTTCTCCTATTAAGGGAGCCCTTTGACAAAGAAAGCGGAAGAGTGGACTAACTGCCCCCAAGAAAGGTGATGTCTGATACTGCTCAACACAAGGATTAGCAAGCCAATACATAACAAAAGCGAGTTCAGGGGGAGGGGAGAGGTAGAGAAAAAAATGGCTTTAGCTAGAGCTTTGACTAATTCAGTAGGTACACAATTCAACAAATAACTATACAAGAGGCCTTCTTTGAGAGAAATAACTATAGCAGAACAATAATTTGAAGAGATACCTTTCAACATCTTGACATAAGGCCATGACATTGAGAAAAACACCAGATATTTGTTTTTTACTTGATTTTTTTTAAATGAAAAAAGTAACTTACAGTTGAGTAAAATGAGATGGTGTAAAAATGAGGAACAAAGAAAAGGTAAAGAAATCGTAAGGATAACTTACTGTCTCATTACAAAACAAGGTAACTTGGCTTACTTGACATTTGAGTACTTACACTTAAATAAAGGTGCAAATTCTATAAAGAAGTGTAATTCATTATGTCTAGACATGCTGAATTATAAAAATCTTTAAAAGTATAGCTTTATAGGATGAGCTAGTTTTAATATAAAGAACTCAATTTTAATAATACCACCACTTTATAAGTAACTCAACAGTTTTCCTGCCCCATATCAGGCCAATTAATTCACAAAGTATCTGTTTGGCTCAACCAACAAAGCAAATGAAAATATACCCTGAAACATTAAAAAAAAAAAAGTAGATAAAACCACCAGCACCACTTAATGAACTCTACTGAGGTCTACTTAAAAGTTTAACTTAAAAGCACTTTTTTGTTTACAGTTCTATAAATTGAACTCAGGGCAATCATGCTGAGCTACATCACCAGACCTTTTGTGTTATTTTTTATTTTGAGAGAGAATGTTAGTAAGTCTCTAACTTGTGATTTACCTGTCTCAGCATCCCAGAGTTCTGGGATTATAGGTATGTGCCTCTGTGGCTGTCTGAGCTACGTTCTTTCACAGAACTTCACTCATTACCCTTCACAGTAACCCTATGAAGAAAGAATTTTTAAGCTTCCAATTTACAACTGGCTAAAAAATCTTAATAAGGATATACTGTTCAAAAAACAAGAATTAGAATCTGTTTGTCTCCAAAAGTTCATTTCTGTCATAACAGCATGCTCTCCCCAGGAATTAGGCAGAAAGAGAATGGAGCCGCTATTGTCCTTCAGAAGGCATAAGGCTTGGCAGAGACAAGGACTATATCCCATGTATGCCTGGCTATGCTGTATTACAGAAAAGCTATAGAGAAACAAAGCAATGCTGTTCAATTCCAAGAATTATGGGAGCACTTAAACTGAAAGCGTTGAACCCTTTAGAAAATCTATACACAAAAAACATTCCTATACTATTGGCAACTCTTTATCCACAGAATTTCTGGTTACTACAGTTGGAAACTGGTTCCAATAAGAAAGGAGATAAACTGCATGTTTGATACAGTGATTAGAATCAGGAGCAGAGAATGATCAGAACTGTGTTGCACAGTAGGATCAGAAACAATACTAGAAGGAGGTCACCACTTATGTGTAACGTGTGAGATGTTCCAATATTCTCACTACTCAGATACCCAACCTATTTTCACTACGATCTATGAAACCTTAGTACTTGCTAGGTGAAATATCCAAGGATTGTCCTCTCCAACACGTTAGTCTATCAACAAAATATGTCAGAATGGGTTTTTGGTGATGAGTAGAAGTGACCTATGCCGCTCAGGAATCAATTCCTTGAACTGCAAGTGGATACACCACAAAACCAAAACAGAAGTCGCTAGTTCTTCTCTTACCATTCCTTCTTTATTAACGCATGCCTTCAATATGCCATTTAACAGGCCCTTGAAAGAAAGAGTAAAACATGACTTTTTGAAGCTTTATACTGTAGAAGCAGCAGAAGGTCACAAATGAAAAGGCAAAAACAACAAAGTATATATATATATATATATATATATATATATCATTTAACAAAGGTTACAAAAACTCAGTAGAGTGAAAAAAACCAGGGAGAGGTAAGTCTTTTTTAGAATCTGAAAGATGTGCTAGAACTTAGGCGACTGGAAAACAAATAGGGAAATGATAATTATAGAAAGTAACTGCTGAGTAGTCCAACTAAGGTACGAGAAAGTATTAAAAGATTAAACACATCAGCACTAAAAAAAACTTTTTAGGACACAGTGAACCATTGAAGGCTTTTGTTTCCTGTTTTGCAAGTACACGTTACTTATACAGAACAGTGGGTTCATTCTGGCATATTTGTATACATATACAACATTCCGCTTGATCATCTTCCTACCTCTAGCACCAAAGGTTTACAGAGAAGAAAACACACTCAGACAATACTTTAAAATATTAATCTGGCTACGATAGACTATGTCCTTACAAAATTATTTCTCCTTCTTTCCCTGCTCCCCTCCTTCCCTTCATTGTTTTTTCTCTTTCTCCCTACCCACTTCCTTCTTTTCTTGCTTTCACGGTAGGGCTTTGCTAAGTCACTAAATTCCCCAGGCTGAGACTAAACTCTCTCTCTCTCTTTCTGGGACTGAACTTACAATCCTCCTGCTGAGGCAGCCTCTCAGAGCGCTAGGATTAACAGGTGTGCACCACTACACCTGGCTTCAAACACTTACAAACTTTTTCTAGAATCTTTGGTTCTTCTATGAAACAACAACAAATTGCTTGATTGAAAAATCTCCCTGCCTTTTCCACTCCCTTCCCCAAACAAAACAGTGGATGTATAGAAGACTGAGCCTTGAAACTTTAATGAATGAAAAAACCAACAGACTCAAGGAAAAGGCATTTTTCAAGTTTATGGGCAGATTATGTCCGATAGGAAATAAAATCAGGTTTACACATACACACACACACACTCACCCCTAAAATAACAAAACATGTAACTAAAATAAGAAAATTACAAGTAACACTTGCATTAAGATATTACAAATTGGTATAAGTATTTCACACCATTACTAGTTGGAGTAAGCAGAGAAAGCTTTATAAGAAAGTATCAGATGAGCCGGCTTTGAAGGTTGGCTGAATTTTGGCAGATTGAAATGAAGCAAAGCATTCTAGGTTGCTATGTGATAACAATGTAGTAAAATCTGCGAAGTGTTCAGAACATGGCTATAATTTAGCATCCAAAATAACACAGTTTTATTTGAATGATGACATGTTGATTCAATCATGGTCTCAATGAAATTACAAGAAAGAACCTGATAATGTCTAGTTATACCTATGTAGTAGGTATCCAAGAATAATTATTTTTCCTTCCTTTTATATAAAGAACATTTTCTCCAAGTAGCCTCTAAGTGCTTCAAAGTGTTCTGCCCTGGCTTCTAAATAGTGTTACTGGGTAGAAAATCTGAATTAACTGTCATTCTAGAATCTAAAAGAGTAGAAAGGGTCATTTGGTTTAATCACTCAAACAATACAGAAGTTCTTACTGAAAATAAGAAAACTCCAATATTACTTTAATTTGAAAATTTAGATTATTTTAACTTACAAATACTCTGCATATCTAGAAATACAGTGGTACAATAGGAAAAGCACTAAGTCGGAAATAAATGACTTCTTCTGAATTTATTTCTTCAAACATAAATTTAGATCAATACCTATTCTGACTACCTCCTCTGAGACCATGAGGATTACCCGATAAGTGAAAATAGTTAACATCTTAAAGCACTACACAAATATATTCTACTATCATCCAATTGGTTTATATAAACAGTTAAAACTAATTTTTAATAGATTTGTACCTAGAAAAAAGAATTGAGAAACAGTTTTTAATGTCTTTTGAAAATATTCCTCACGTTTATGATTTTTTTTTTGTCTAGTGAGGAGGTGAATAAAATAGAAGGTATCTCTTATTTCCAACTTCATTTTATCAAAATTGGGATAATGGCTTTGAATTTTAATATTCTTAACTGCTATTCTGGAAATCATTTCAGAAACAGAATATCACATTGGTAATGATATTAGTGTACCTAGAACGAGGACAGGAATATAACAGACATTAAAGTTTTAATAAACTGACTATAATTTAGAGATGTTTTGGGCTGTGGGTAGTTTAGTAGTATATCATGTGCCTAACCTGTGCAAAGCAAATGTCCCCTCTTCAAAGTTTTAATTTGAAGCTCACTACTTCAAATTAAATAGTAAGTCTTTCGGGAAGTTACCTGACATCAATTTTCTTAGTTAGAAAACCACAATAACAATACCTATTTGCAAAGTGAATTAAAGACTATAAAACACACAAAAGTATACTTATGCTCCTATATATGACTAAATAAGTTAAGCTCGTAGAAATAGAAAGTTGGTGGTTACCAGAAGCTGGGGTAGGGACAGAAAGGGTTGTAGTAGGGATGTTGGTTAAAGAATATAAAATTTCAGAAGTTCAAAAGTGTGGTATGATATGATGAATATAGTTAATAATAATGTATTGTATTCTTGAAATTTCCTAAGAGTAAATCTTTGTATTACTTTTACCACAAAAAGTACAGTATGGGAGGAAATATGTATGTTAGTTTGATTAGGGCATTCTACAATGTACATGCATTTCTCCGTTCCTTTTTTTTTTTTTTTTTTTTCCCGGGACCGGGGATCGAACTCAGGGCCTTAGTGCTTAGCGGGCAAGCACTTACACCACTGAGCTATACCTCCAGCCCTGTACATGCATTTCTAAAACATAATGTAGCCAATATACAGTCTCTACCAAAAAAATGTATACACACTTCAGGAAAACAAAAACCTGTATAAATATTTTAATGTCAAGTTTATTGACACATCATGAAAATCCTAACATGCATGTGGACAAAGCAGTCAATTTACTGAAAGTCAGTGTCTGGTGTGTATTGAAATACTTATGCATGTCTTCATGAAGTGTGTATGCATTTGTTGGTGGACTCTGTGTATAATCTTTGTCAATTTAGGTAAATAAAAGAAAAATACATAAACTACATATAAAATACACCATTTGTAAAAACAAAACACCAGTGCCTTATACAGAAGAGGTAGGTTTCTTTCCTTATTACAGAATATTCTTAAAATACTAACAAAGGAGCCAGGTGTGCTGGGGCATGCCTGTAATCATAGCACTCAGGAGGCTGAGGTAGGAAGATTGCTCCAACTTTGAGACCAGCCTGAGTTATATAAGTTCAAGGTTAGCTTGATGTCCATAGTGAGACCTGTTTCAAAAAACCAAACCACACCAAACCAAAACAAAAACAAACAAACTTAACCAAGGGATTAGGTCAATTTTGTTACAGAAAATGTTTATTCTAACAAACTATTTTCCTGTCCCAAATAATGGTCCACTGTTTACAAACCAGTTTTATAGCACATGCCATAAATACAGAAAAATACTCTCCACTGCAGTACAAATATCCTCTCTTTGTACAGTACATTAAATATTTCAGATTACATCCACATTTGTCTTTTTACATGGCCACAGATACATAATAAATTGGGCAACAAGAGCATCATATACTGATGCTAAAGATGCAGATCTCTATAGACTCATGGACTGCTGTGGCTTCAGTTAACATTAGATGCTGACTTACTGATTTACCCAGTTCAGTTCCCTCTTATCCTCAGTTCTGTATTCATATAACTCCTTTTTTGACACCTAATTAGGTAACCTGACACTTAAAATTAAATATTTAAAACTAAACTCCTATTTTCCCCTTTCCCTAGATTTGATATTCATCTACTTGAATGGAACTATCATCTCTCATCTATTGTGAAAAGCAACCAGTCTTGTTAAGTCTGAACTTATCTTCACCTGCCCAGCTCCTGCTACTTTCCACTCTTCTGCCAAAATGACTTCTCAATTACACATCTGATCGTGTCACTATCTTATTGAAAATCTGTCCAAGAAACCTGAATTTCTGACCATTCTTATAAAGCCTTCATAATCTAGCTCGAGTTTACCCCCTACTCTCCATCACCTATAAAGACTAATCTCCCCCTACTCTCCATCACCTACAAAACCCTATGCTCCAGACACAAACCAACAGCAGTTGGTTATATACCTGCTATTCCTTGAATCTGAATGTCTTCCATTCCCGCCTCTATTGAGATTATTCTTAGTTATCTAACAGGTACTACTTTAGTATTCTTCCAGGAAGTTTTACTTAATCTTCCAAAAATGGAGAAGTTCTTCCTATGAGCACCCATAATGTCCTATATTTACATCAATCAAGGCATTTGCCTCATATTTTCAGTATCCATTTACAGTTTGTTTCAGACTTCCTGTTAATCTATGAGTGAGTTACTTGAATGCAATACAACATGGTTCTACTGTACAACATTGTACAATGCACTGGTGGGTGTTCAACAATAATTCATTGAACTGTATCTGGTTCACTGTTACATCTGTAAAAATTATTTGCTTATTTAATAATTTACTATTGTACGTTACTTATATGAAGTAGTACAATGAAGAATATGAAAGCATTAAAGAAAACCTACATATTCTATTGGAGCATCTCAAGAAGATAAGAATTTGAGAACAGTCAGAGAGAAAAGTTAAAAAGAAAATAGGATATGATATACTCATACATGAAAATACCTTTCTTCTAAGTGAGATATAACTATCAGGTTTTGGTGGGCTTCTTAACAAGGACATTAGGTGTTATAAATTATTCAGTGAAACATGTTATTAACTATTTCTCACTACTCACTAAAAGAAAATCAGAAAAATCCAATGCTGGATTATGAAAAAGCACAGTGGCCTTTATGGATCAATCATGGGAGTACCCTCATGGCATAACCACAGCTAACACAGACAGCAAAACATACACTGTTCCTCTGTTTAAAGGAAAGAGAAAAGTAAAAATGATAGAATCAGGTTTTAGATGGAAAAATATTTTGCCAAAATTAATAAATATTAAAAATTTCCCTCATTTTCCAAGTTTATTATACATTTAATCATATTTGAAACACTAAGAGATGCCTCTCAATGGACTCATTGAGTATGATACTTTAAAAGTAATCTTTTATTAAATGAATCAACACTCATTTACATAATATGTTGAGCTATTTAAAAAGCTAGTCTGCCTACATAAAACATAATTTATATTATGATAGAAAATCCAAGTTGTTCTAAATAAGAAATGTTTCTATTGAAAAAACATTGTTTTCTTTTTTCTGTTTTAAGACATCACAGCACAATGGATGTTCATTTCCTTATACTTCACTCCACAAGTACTTGAACTGTACCACAGAGAAGCTCAGGCAAACTTTGCAAAGTGGCTAGTATAAAAGTAAAAAGATTGAGATTTTAAGTCAAATTGAGCAGCAACCACACAGCACTACAAAGCACCGTTAGGAGACAAGAGGCATACCTAAAAATGGCTAATTTAAGGTAAGTTCTTACTGGTTAATGGAATACACAATGAAAAGAATGTGAGCGTAGCTGTGCATGATTGAATGCTCGAAAACACAGCAGACAAACCCTATAGTAATTTACCCATACCATACAATTTAACAGCAAACCGTTAATACTAGGCAAAGATTCAATGTACTACATGCTTCTTTTTATGAATTAACTAATGAAAACACTAGAAGCCAAGGTGTACTAGTTAATCTTCCCATACAAATTTTGATCATCACTTTACTGATACAATTGTATGTAAATACTGAAAAACGTTTTAATAGCTTACCTGAGAAACTTGTTTTTATCCTCTAAAACAGGCCATAGAGCAGTTTAAATAGTGCTTCCACAAATTTTACATGTGCATATAAACTCAATTTTAACCTGCAATACATGAATCTTAAACAGTGCTTTTTGTGGCGCTTACTAATAAACTATAAAACTATACGTACTAATAAACTAAAAATGGTAATTTAAAAAATAGACAAAAGAAGCTATACTAATGCCCCCTCTAAAATAAATTCTTTTGAAAATGCTAGTAATATTTTGTCAAATAATAGCTGGATTAAAGTCTCTAAAGCACTATAGCCAACAGTATATAATGCTGAAACAATTTCATAGTATTAAGCTGATCAGATTATCTATTCGTGATCTTAACACACAAGTTCTGAATTTTCCAAGAAAGGCTACAAAGCCAAAGACTTAAAGTCATTTTTCATAATATGCTTAAATTTTAAGGTAGACCTGTAACATCAAGCTAAAACACTGACCTATGGCACATATATAATATATTCTTCAGTTCTTTTCAAAGTTAAATTGTATGTCATGAACTTTGCTAAGAAATAATTCTAAATTTCCTCCCATGATTATTTTCTATGTTTTGGAACAAAAGTTTGAATATTAATCATAATAATTTTAGCATCTTGGTTCTCTAAATGAAAGAAATATACTTTTTACATAATGTATGACTCCCACGAATGCTTTTCCTTCATGGTATTTCCAAATGTGAGGGTCAAACTTGTCACTGAATTTGGTTTTCCATAATGCAAAACTACTTAGTGTAGTAGATACAATGGATTGATTTCTGAAGTTCAAATATAATTTCATGCTTTTGTTTAAGCATATGTAAATCTTTTAATTTGAAAGCAGTTCTTAATAGATAAATATGTAAATGTAAACTGTAAATATAAAATACACAATCTGAAATAACTCGAGGCAGCCAGCTCTAGATTTCCATTAGTATCTCTACACCAATTACAGCAAGTTTTTAATAAGAGCTTCTTCACTCTGTCATTCTGTCATCTTGGCTTTATCATATTAATACAAGAAAATGTGCTGTCAAGAAGTTTAAAAATCACTATCTACATAGAATACACAATTTAATAAGTACTTGGTATTGTACAGCATTAACACCCCACATGGCAACAGAAATACATACAGTGTTCAGGATTGCATAAACATAAATTTGTGCCTTTGAGAGCACTGCCCCAGCTACTGTGGAAAGCAAGGAAGTGCTTCATACACACAGCACAGAAATCACATAACTGAAGCACAATGGCTCCATCTGTAACTCTCTAGCCAAAGCTAAACACGTTTCCATTTACCATAGATGCTGAAGAGACGCTCAATTTGCTTACAGCTTCATGTGGCAGAAATCCAAGCAACAGAGAATTTGACCTTTGTTTGAAAAATACAATGGACCATATATAGGTTATACAAAAGCATGTTTTGAAATGCTATTATCACTTTAATACTAATTTAAACAAATAAGCAGTTATGCTTTCTGTATTTGGCAATCAAACTACCTGGAATACAACTGGATGCACTACATGCCTACTCTATAACAAAATCAACTGCATTATTTGAAATTTTAAGGATATCTTGGATAAGTGAAAGGGAAAAAAAACAGTAAAAACTCTGAGAAAACGTGAGAATCAGTATGATAACTCCACATCTCTTTTAAAAGAAAGAAAAAAACTAGCATGATAGTTTAAAAGCTGGAATTACATGTTTTGAATGATCTTAAGCTGATGAGCCACTGGCTTAAGGGAGAACTCTATTGATATTAGCCACCTTCATTAGGTAGTCAGCATCTTATTTATCTAACCCTGGGGTTAAACATTTTATTGCAGTAGTCAATTTAGAAGTTATAAAATTCTTCTTTTGGTTATTATTTGGGGGGTTAGGATAGGGATGAAGCTAAGAAAATCAATGAAATCTCCAGAATGAACAGCCTGGCACTTCAGTATCTCACTGGGCACTCAGGAAAGCAATACTATAGAAAGCAGGTTACCGTTTATGATAGTTGTATTTTCTGTGTTATCTAGAGAAAAACAGGTTCATCCATGCAAAATGGACTGTTTTAGAAGATATTGCTGCTAAAATGAAAGACTTTTCAAAAGGAAAAAGTGATTATTCCAGATGAAATGAGAAGCTCCAATGTCAACCTTACTTCCTGAATCAGCAAAAATCAAAGCTTTACTCAGAATAGGAAATTGGAGATTTTCTTTTAATTTACATATCTTTTTTGCTGAGTATGTTTTAGCTGAAATATGAGAGAACTTCTAAGAGACAGCACTTCTCATTTCCAACTGTGCTTTGCTATGGCATTATAAAGTACCACCACTTGGAACTAAGAATACATCAATTTTACTAGCACTAATGTAGCAGAATCAAGTTTAAGTCAGAAATAGCCTTCCATTTATAGCATTTTGTTATATTCTCATTAGTCAGGCCAACACAACAGCAAATGCTCAAAGTAAAAATTTTAGCTATCACTGGGACATAGATAAATAGCTAAATATTCAATAAATTATAAGCAAATTCCTAAATGAGCCTTAAAATCAAGAACAAGAAAAATATATTTGATTTTTATACCTTAGTATGTGCATACAGTCATATGTATGAATCCTTTGATAAATAAGAGGCTCAAGTACATTAAGAAGCTTAAAATTAGGAAATTATTGTATTACATTGGTTATTTTTAAACTGTAGAATTTTGTTCAATGCTTTATAATGTTGTATTTCTGTAAAAGTATCTCCTTAAAAATATAGGAATGTACCTAATTGTTGGCAAGTGTGTATCTGCTGGCTATTATCTTTGCATCAACATTTTATTTTTTTATTAAAATGTTCTAAAATCCTGGTTAGGTGACTTTATCTTAACAGTAATAAACAAAAAATTATCCCTGTGAGCTTGAAAAACAAATTTTATTGAATTTTATCTTTATGGAAAAAATTATGTTGTCTGCTCATCCTAATCCAAACCTTTGCTACTCCTGTACCTTCTTTCCCTTTATCTTAAGCGTTATGAAATATGGAATATATTAGGTTCTTACCCTATATAAAGATTGTTTTAAGTGAATTTATTCAGCAAATGTTTTTATTAAGTGACACGAAAACAGTTTTAAATGATTTCTTTTTCATAAATCTTTAAAGCGTCAATACTTTATTTTCTGTGGTATTTATATAACACTTTACCAGAATTTTGCCTGCAGCCATTATTAATATTTAAAAATAGCATTTTATTTACCTGTCTTTTAGTATACAACTAGTAACAATCAGGTTAACACATAATTTGCATGACTATTTTTACCCTTTATAAAACAAGTTTTCTATTAATACCTAAGTGGCAAATAAAACTAATATTTTTCAAAAGCTGTATTTAACATGTAATAATCTAAAACAACATCAAAATACACTGACTTATTTTACTATGGACATAAAGTACCTGAATAGCCTTCACAAACAAAATCCAATTATAGATACAGAATTTTACAAGATTTTTATATATTTGGTATTGTCACATACCGATTCACAAGTACTATGCACAGTCTTAAATATAAGACATATTAATGTCTTTGAGCTCCAACATTTAAAATAAACTTTTTTTCCAATTGATAAATAAATTAAAATCCAGGTTTTATATTGATCACTATTCTAATAATTGACCTTTAATAAATTATTATACTATATAAAGGCCTGGATCTTATAGTTTAAACAAATTATTACTTTAAACCTATTAATTCCTGCAATCTTTAAAAGGAACGAAAAAAGTCACTACTGCCATTTCAAAGTACTGATGACACTCTTAAATAAAGTCAGACATTTTCCTCTTTAATGTCTACTGACCATATCTGGATAGTTGCCATACATTTTCTTTCAATACTGACATTAAAAGAAAATAAAAATACTAAAAATTTTAAAAACTGGTTTAAAAGTTTAATTAAAAAAATGTACCCTAAGCTAAAAACACAGATTAAGCACAACAGAGTTAAAAGGAAGGCTGCCCTAAAATACACATGCATAATGGACACATGGTTATATGGGATAAAAAAACTAACTTCTCCAATTTAAAAAGGTTTGAACAGGCCACTTTTTCAAATCATTCTGTAATGAAACATAACTTTGACAACAGTATAGAGAAGTTAAAGGACAGCAGTGGCCTAGACTTACAGAAGCTGGTTTTCATAAACTAAAGGGAAATATATTTGCTGTTTTCTATGGCAGTATCACATACTTAAAACCCTCCCTTCCCACTTTGTTTAGCTCTTTTGCTAGCAACCAACTGCTTTCTTTTAGTTCAGCCTAGTAAAAAGTCAAAGGACTAGAACATGAGGGTCATCAAGGTCTACAAGGTAGATGAACAAGCCAACAAAGCAACATCACAGGGCAAAGAGCAAAGGCATTACAATAAGAATCTAATTCAACAAAAAAGGCAAAGTCTATATAAACTACTCATAATTATGGGAAATAGTAAACATTTGTGATGCCAAGAATCACTACCTCTGTTTTATGTAACTATTTAGATGATACTTTTTAGGAAGAATTGAAATACTGGGTATTAAAAAATTATTTTCAATTTCAAGTGAAATGCACTCTGCAATACAAAGAACAATGGCCCATTAACTAGGAAACATTATGCCTAAATCTACGAGTGAGAGTATACTATAAGTCCTTTGGCTTTTTCTAATCGATAATACATTTCTTTCAATGTATGCAGAATGCTGATTTCTCCAATTTACCATGTTGTTCCTAAAATTTAAAAGCAAAATTAACCACAACTACAAGGAGTCCTACGCCATGTGGCAGAAACAATCAACATGGAAAATTATAACAGAATTTGCTTCCTTTTCAAATCTGTAAGGGGACAATAAAAATAATTTTATAATTTATAAAATGCAACCTTTCCTGCTTTTGTCTTCCCAAATATCTTATTATTGATATAACTGAGCAAGAAATGCTAGATCTTAAAGCTGCTATTTCCTTTCTCATGCCAGCACTGCAGTGGGGTAAATGGGATTTTGATGATTTGAAGCACAGAGAAAAACAGTCGGAATGATTAATCAGGTCAGAATGATCAACGAGGTGAGAGACAGGCTCTGAATAATAGCAAAAGAAAAAAATGTGAGGTTAGCAAAATCAAAACAAAATTTCTGTCTTCAAAAAAATGCCATTTTAGAAACAGGTGGGATGTCAGGTGGATCGAGAGAAGTTTATTATGAAGCTGCTTTCTAGCAACACACACAAAAGTAATGATCCCCTTCCCGCCTTGGGGCCCACAATGCAAATATTGTACAACGATTTCCAAATTCCTTCTTTTCGAGGCACTTTTATATTTAAGGACGGGGTCCCAGGTGGGAGCCCCCCAATAAAGCCTGTCAATGATTGGGAAAAAATAGTGCTTCACTAAGCTTTCATCTCCAATTTTCTGTTCTACTCAAAGGACATTTAAATACAATGAAAACAAAGATCCAAGTAGTTAAACATATAATTCTGTTAAAGAAACGGAAATTATTTATAAGACAGTATAATCTAAACAGCTTTACTTATTATAGCAGTATATTGTTCAAAAAAGCAAAATTCCCTCAGAGAAATAGTACAAGCATGTATGAGAGACAGAAAATTCAGAACTACTTCAAACTAACAAACAGAAGTTCCTACTTCATTTTTCTTTTGGTGGGGAGGGGGAATGTTGCAACAATATTGTAAGGAAGTCATTAACAAATCTGGTCAAGCAGGATGGGATCAGTTCTGACTTGTCAAAGCAGATTCTAGAAACAAGAAACCTCCCCTTTCTTCTAGACTGTTAATCTCAATACAAAAGACCATGCAGAGAAATCAGACTCTAATAATTCTGTTTTCTGATCATCAAGGCAACCAGAAAACATAACAAAACTCTGACAGCTATATATGTGGATTTTTATATGTCCATAGTGAATATAATTTTTATTGATTCCTAGGATAAAGCACAAAAGAGATAAATAAATGAATGCTGTCAACCATCAAGAATTATACATGTGAGGGATTATGATCACTATTGTTTCCCTTTAAATGTTTCTCTATAATGTTGTGATCCAGCAAACTGATGATTAAAAGATCCTAATAAGCTAATGGTACTAAGGCCTGGTTCAAATACCATCTCCTTCATGAAGTCTGCCTCACTGTGTTCCTTATAAATGATCCTTTTATATTATACATGCACACTGTATCTCTATAAGGTTACAAGCTTTTTGAAGGCAGGAATTATGTCTTATTTTTCTTTGTGTCTGTCATACCTAGATACTATAAATGTATAAAGTAGTTAGGTATCATAATCCTAATAATTACAATTACCTGCTTTCTGTGTGAAAATACAAAAAAAATGTAGGTCATGGAGTCCTTGGGCCAAAGAGGCTTATAGTAAGTATAGTTAAGGAGGTGAAATACATAAATAAAAGCTGATATAAAATCTAAAGAATAGTAATTGTAAGCCACAATAAGCTAGAGGAAAGGAAGAAAAATATAGCATTTAGATAGAATCCCAAACATGTGGATAGGTTCTCACTACCTACTCATGAAAACTTAAATCTTGCTACAAAATATCTAGAGGGTAATTCTAATCAGGGCTTGTGAATTTGGGAAGAACATGGATAAATGACATATTCTTCAGTGAGTTATTTTCATGTAAAACTGAAAATACACGCTCCTGCTAATGGGATACATTCATCCACTGCATAAAAGAAAGAAAATCTGAAGTTTCCAAGGTCAAAAGTATCTTGACCTTCTTAGTGGGTTTTGTTGTTATGTCTTCTTTTTATGGAGTTCCAGGTTGGGTACTCAGCCTTAATAACGCAGCTACACTGCTTGACTAGTACTGATTTCCAATTAGAAATGTCTTTGGTTTGGAGGACAAGCTGGGGTGGGAGGAGCTGAAATAACAGCTGTAAAATAGTCCCTAGAGGCAACTCCTGGGAGATAGGCACCCTCTTGAAGAAGTTCAAATTGAAAACGTTTGAGTGAAAGCATGTCTATGAAACAACCTCAAAGGCAAGAGATTATGAGGCTCAGGAGATGAAGGATGCTCCTGAAGCAAAAATGTAACAACTGGAGTGAAACTGATAAATGATTTTTCAACTTAGCCTTTCATCCTTCCAAGGTAGATAAATTGAGTAGCTTGCACTGTGCTGTGAATGGGTCTTCTAGATGAGGCGTAGTATATCCTTTGGGTAGGCGTTCAAAAACCCATAGCATTTTAGATAAATAAAAGGTAGGGAAAACCCTGTGAGCCTTGGTTAAAATATGTTTTAAAATATAACTTGGTGTTCCTTGGCATGCATAAATCCTTTCAGCTGGTTATTTGACATATTGAGACAAAATATAAAAAAAATTATTTATAATTATATTGAAATCTAGCTCTATATTTAAAAGTTTGCAAAAATTAAATGATACTGGAGGCAAAGTAGTGTAACAGTCAATAAACTATTGAAAGAATGGCTAAAATAATTTTATTTAGTGATACTGACAAACTGTAGTGAGAAGAGCCTGAAAGACTCTGCAAAGCTTTCAAAAAAAAAAATTTAAGCACATTTTATTTAAAATAATGTAGTACACAATGTATGTAGGATTCTATGTCAGATATCACATTTATTAGGTTTTGGCCTTGCCATAGACTACTACCTCCTTAACATTCATACCCTTTTTTTTCTAATAATAGAACAATGTTTCAACTTATTGGTTTGGGTGGTAATAGGGTTTGGGTGGTAATCAGTAATGATTACCTATTCCCCCACCCGACACTCCATTGCACCTCCAATGCAGGGGTGGCCACAAAATGCAAACATAGCCAGTCCAACCTTCAGACTGCACTGACTGCATCAGAACAACCTAGTTGAGCCAATGGAAGAACTTTTTAAAACAAAATATAAAACAAAAGAAAGCTTTTCATTGGTTTTACCAGAATTATTAAAAAAAAAAAAAAAACAGAGATTGTTTATGTCTGAGACATAGGCATTAAGGAACATGTAAGATTAGAAGCTGCCAAAAGCTATTTTCCTCTCACTAGAGCTTGCCTGAGAATAAAGCCAGCCAACACAGAGAAAAGTAGAACTAAGAAATGGAGTGAGTTAATGCTTGATTTTCTAGAATGATTCAGCTATGATGAAGCCACAAGAATGCCTGGATTTCCAAATTACACATAAAATAATAAATTTCCTCCTCCTACCTTTACTTTCAGACTACTGTTATTTGCACCCAAGCCTCCCAATTATTAAAAGCCACTACTTTCTCTTCATCCTGTCAGTATCATGTCATTCCATCAAGCACTGCCATTCACTGTTATTTCCAGTAATTCCCTGCCTCTATTGTAGTACTGAAGATGGCAGACAAATGCCTCTGTTGGGGATATTTTAGTCTGTTACCTGACTTTGCTACTCAAAAAAGTATGTGAGACATGATTTAAGAGACTACAGAATCAGTCATGAAGGAAACCATGATGGCTGAAAGTTGTGATTTCACACTTAACATTTGTTTATAATTAAGAAAAACACTTGCAGAAAGTTTTCTCACTAAGTCCAATTATAATAAAAAATCAATTTTATAAGTATATTATACCACTAATCCAAAAGGAAGTCTAAAAGCAGAAAAAGAAACAGTACTGATAATATCTGCATACATTCCAGATAATTTACTTAAAATTTGCTGAGCGGAGCTGGGGATAGTGGAATAAGCGCCTGCCTAGCAAACGCATGGTCCTGAGTTCAATCCCCAGTACCGCCAAAAAAAAAAAAAAAAAAAAAAAAAAAAACCAATAAAACTTGCTGAGGAAAATAACAGTATTTGCAATTATTTTAACTACTATCTTTACAAGTACTATAGTAAAATGAGACATTTCAAATAAAAACACAAAAGAAGTTTATCTGCTATTAGAGAAAATCTAGCATTTGGAACAAATACATAAATGAAATCACATACACCTTTTTAAGATATAAGCAGAGAAAGATCTGAGACACAAATGAGAAGGCAATATGAAGACAAAATAGATTTGATAATGTTAGGAATAATGTACCACAAACCACTCACCAAATATTACTGGAAATAACAGACAATGGCATTGCTTGATGGAATGACATGATACTGACAGGATGAAGAGAAAGTAGTGGCTTTTAATAATTGGGAGGCTTGGGTGCAAATAACAGTAGTCTGAAAGTAAAGGTAGGAGGAGGAAATTTATTATTTTATGTGTAATTTGGAAATCCAGGCATTCTTGTGGCTTCATCATAGCTGAATCATTCTAGAAAATCAAGCATTAACTCACTCCATTTTGCTTTTAAGCAGCAAAGAATACACCCTCAGAGCCTGTAGGAGTGAATCCTTGATAAAAACTTGGTTTTTGTCCAGTAATATTGATTTTGGACTCCATAATTGTCAAAACAACCATCTTTGCGGTAATGTGTTATAGCAGGCACAGGAACCTAATGATATATGTCGTTTTAAATTAATGTTAAAGGGGCTGGGGATATAGCTCAGTGGCATAAGCGCCTGCCTGACAAGTGCAAGGTCCTGAGTTCGATCCCCAGAACTGCAAAAAAAAAAAAAATTAATAATAATTTTAAAGTATGGTGGCACATGCCTGTAATCCCAGCACTTAGGAGGCTGAGGCAGGAGGATCACCATGAGTTCAAGGCCCACTTGGACTACACAGGGAGTCCAAAGCCAACCTCAACTACATAGAAGACTGTCAAAAAAGAAAAAAAAAACTCTCTTATGTCTAAAACCATAGAATATATTAATTACATAAAATATGAAAAAATAAATATGATCATATAAGCAATCTAGTTTATGATTTAAGATACAAAGATGTCAATTTTTGCTTTTATATATGCTATACATTTGAACACAGACTAATATCAAAGCCTTTCACAGAAAGTAATCATGTAACATCAAGTGGTTTTTTTCTCACTTAAATACATAAAACAAGACAGAGGTAGCAAAATGAAATAAAACAAGGAAATATTCAAATAAAAGACACTACCCACAAATATACAATAACCAAAGTATGTGCATACCATATATAAATGCTTCTGAAAGGTCCACATGCATATTCTGAACATTAAGATGCAAGGATAAGCATCTATACTTTTACAGATACAACAAAATTCTGTACAGTAGGAGATATTTTAATGGATTTCATTTAGTTTTTAAAATTTTGATTTGTTGGTTGTCTCCCTATCGAAAATGTTGGGATCATTTGTAATTACAACTTACCACTTTACAAATCTTACAAAACTGTCAAGAAGATACCTGTGAATCTAAGTCAATTCCTTCTCAAGTACCATGAAGGAGGACAAGGAGGTCTCTAAGGATCAGCTGGGCTGGACTGGATGTGCTTCCTGGTCATTCTAGGTCTGGTCAGATCTAATAACTAAGAATACCAAACTATAATATAGTCAAGGTAACCATGCAAAATGAGCAACATGGTATCATAAGCCAACTAGAAAGCTCTCAAAACGAGGCAATCCTGCTTGACTTTTGTATCTTTCACCATACGGAAAAATTCTGCACACAGCATCTAAACTCAACTGCCAAATTTACTAAGAGTAGCTTGGTGACCGAAATCAAACTCTTCTTCCTAAGACAATGCTTTATGAAACAAATATAAAAACATCCTTCAATTTTAAAATGATTTCTACATAAAAGTGCTTTAACATCTGACAACATTACTTTGAAGGCAGGTGTGTCTTTGGGAGAGCTTATGGACAGCAATTCATGTACATTTAATTTTGAAATAAAATGGTAATGTTTAAACCTATAAACACCACTAAATTGAGAATACTGTGTTGTATGAATTAATATTGAATTGTTTAAAACAGGAAGGCATAAACTAAAGTATCACACACTCCCAAAGGATTACTGAATGTGACCTAGCAATTTCTCCTCTCCAAAGCTTGAGAGTTAAGGCAATAAAAAAAAAGATGTATTTATATAGTCATCAAAAGAAAGAATAGATAGAAAGGGAAGAAATGATTTGAAATTGAAGGGGGTTGAGCCCAGAGATTTTTACTTCATGTGTAAGTTTATACACTTATGTTTGTTAGAGAATATAATAAGGACACTTCAAGTGCGTGTGGGCGTCTGTGTGTGTATTTGTGCTTGGAACCCAGGGCCTCACACATGGCTAACTAGTCAAGCACTACCACTGAACTACACCTCAGCCAGGAAGAACATTTTAAATATGGCTATAATTATCTCTTGACACACCAAGGAAAAATTTACCAAAAGTTTTGGGTTTAAGAAAACTTCACTTAGAGCTGGAAATATAGCTCAGTGATAGAAGGCTTGGCCTAACATGCATAAAGGCTGGGGAACAACTTTACTTATAGCCCTAGAAATTTGAATTTCATACAATTTGAATGTAATGACTTTGTTTTTCCCTAGCCATTTAAAAATGTTAAAAACCATTCTTAGCTCCTAGGCACTTGTGGGAAAAATTCATTAGATTTGGCTGGCAGGCCATAATTTGCTGACTCCTGTCCTTAACTGAGACAGCATACTAGAATCACCTGACAGGTTTTAAAAAAATTCTATGTCTGTGCTACACACCATGATGCCTGAGCCCTATCTCTAGAAATAAATTCCTCAACAGTGGAAATTTTGAAATAAAAAGGGTGGAGTTGAGGAGGATATGATAAAACTGAGATAGGTAAATTTAACTGATGACTCTAATGTATCCAGGGTTGAAAGGTACAGAATTTAAAATGAGATAGATAGTTTCTTAAATTTTGGCAAAACATGTATTCTTTCAGACACTTGGTTTCCACATGTATGCACTGTTCAGAATTGACACGTAAGTGGAATGTTACTGCTCCCTTCCTATACTGTGTTATATATAATAATTGTTTAACACAGATTTGATTAGGAGAATTTCAAAAATGTATTTCTCTTGTATTAAAAAATTTAAGAATTTAAGGAAAATAGAGCACAAACAGATAAATCACAACAAAAATGTTAATGAAATAACTATTAAAATACACTACTGTTTTCATAAACAAAAGTGAGGTCTCCAGGATCATATTCTAAGCTAACAAAAACAGAGAAACAGTGAAAAGATGCTAAGAATAACCTGCATAATTGTTTCATAAAACTAGCTGCCTCGCTGTTTCATACCTATTAATTATGGTTCAACAATCACTTGCTTACCAGAGACCATAGTATTGATCCTTCAAGCTTCTCTAAGATTTCTGCCTAATGCCTTGGGGTAGGTAATGCTTCCCTCCCCCAATTATTACCATAACACTACTTAAAACCAGAGGTTCTTCAGTTTTAAATAAAGAATACCTGATCATTGAACTAAGAAAGCCGAAACAATATGGGTGATAAAAGGAGGAAAAAAGCAGCTACAACTGCTTTTCAACTACAAAAATTTTATATTTGATAAGCCATAAAGAAAGTATGATTTTTCATTAATCAACTTAATGTTGAATTAGAAGGCTTCAAAGTACTATATAATTTTCATTAAAGTAGTGTAAGAAAAGATAAACACACAAAACTCAACCCAGATCTACAAGTATATATCAGGAAAGTATATAAAGAAGAGATAAAACTAGATTGCAATAACAATACCAACAAAATTAAAGAGGTGATTCCACACAGCTGAATAAAGGAGGACTCTCATTGGAGTTTCTTAGAGGAAATCAACTAAAAACACAGGTAACTGGAAAAAAGTGAGGGACATACATCTTGATACCAAAACTAATGTGAAATAAGTGAGTTGTAGACCAAACAAAATTGAAGCATATCTCAAAACATATTTGCTAACTAATATGCCAACTAATATTAACATAGTTATAAATCATGAAGGACACAAAACATAGTACCTCATCCCTCCCATCCTCCTACACATCCTCATTAAAAGGTGCCAAATAACTAGTATAATTCCAATTAAAAACCCCAATAGAATGTTTAATGTAGTGTAATAAAGTCTAGAATAACTTGAATATATATAACAGAAAGGAAAACATCACAAAGGAAGGTACACCATAAAGCTCTGATAATCACAACTGTGCAATTAAAAAACTAGACAAGTCAGTCAAAAAAAATGTAGTCCAAGGTATAAGTAGCTATGTTAATTCATTCAATCAACAAATATTTATGGAACACTGTTCTAGGCTCTAGAGATACAGCAGCAGGTTGGAAAAAGATAAAAGTCCCTGGTGACCTGGTACTTATAGTCTAATGGGGAAAGAAAAATGTATGAGTAGAAAATTTAAATATATTTTAATTACTTTAAAAGAAAAAAAGAAAAAAGTTACTACCATTCCAACCAAAGATGAGATTTTTTGGGGCAGGATCTTGCTAGGCAGTTCTAGCTGCCCTTGAACTATGTGGCCCAGGCTGGCCTCCAACTCACAGTGATCTTTCTGCCTCATCCTCGCTAGTCCTGGGGTTACAGATGTGCACCACCACACCCAGCTACCACTGTTAGTATTTAATGTGTTTTCTTTATATGTACCCAATCATAAAATAATGTTCCCCAGCATTCTGCAAACAAAACTGAAATCTTGCTATGTCCTATTTTCCCCATTTGATACATTCTGAAAAGTTTCTCATTTCATTGTGTACTTTGCTGAACTTGATTTTTAATTACTGTACATTTTATTGTTTAAATAAGCCTCAATCAACCCACAAATAATATATCAACTTGTCAATATATATCAACCTGCCAATATAATATACCGTTGATCATATATCAATGTAATACTCAATTTTAAATTCTCACTTTTTCATTTATTCAGTTTGGACTACCATAAAAGTGAATTTAAGCATGTAGAAGTGATTTCCTCTTCTGTTTATAAAAATCAGTGTTACAGAATGTAACATAGTGGTACACACTTGTAATGCCAGCACTTGGGAGACTAAGGCAGGTGATCACCATGTTTGAGACCAACCTCGGCTACATGGTAAGTTCAAGGCCAGCCCAAACTACACAGTGAGACCTTGTCTCAAAAAAAAAAAAAAAATCAGTCTCATAATCTATACAAAAAGTTTACATTTTATACATTTTCAAAATTGAAGTGTATGAAGTCTTTCAATATTCATCAGTTAAAATACAGAACATATTCATGCCTCCAAAAATTTCCTTTCATGGTTCTTTACAAGAATAAATCTCTTCTTTTTATACCCAGGCAACCACTGGTTCTATTTTTGTGAATGGTTTTGCCTTTTACAAAATGTCATAGGAACAGATTCATATAGTTTATGTCCATTGTGTCTGGCTTTGAGGATAAGTTTCTCCCATGTTATGAAATGTATCAGTAATTTGTTGCTTTGAATGAGTGTATCACCATTTGTTTATCAATCTACTAGATGACAAGATATTCAGGTTAAGTTTTTATTATAAATACATCTAGTGGGGCTTTTTTTTCCCTCTTGGGTAAATACCTGAGAGCAGAACTTCTAGGTCACATAAGAAGGTGTACATTTAACTTTAAAAAGCTTCTCCAAACCAAATTATTTCACATAATGCTTTTTTTTTTGGTACCAGGAATCGAACTCAGGGCCTTATGTTTGACAGGCAGGAGCTGTGCTGCTAAGCTATATTTCAGCCACACACAATGCTTTTTGATTCTTACTAACAATGTATTTCACTTTACACTTAACATCCTCTATACATTTGGAACTGTCAGTCTTTTCAATTATGGCCTATTTTAGAGGATGGTAGTGGTATCTCACTTTGGGTTTAAGCTTTATTGTCCTAATGACTAATGATTTTGACTTTTTCATTAGCTTATCTGCCATTTCTGTATCTTCTTTGGTAAATAACTATAAATTTTTTGCCCAGTTTTACTTAATTGCTCACTTCTTATTAAGTTATAAAAATTCACTCTATAATCTGTATACAAATCCTTCACAAATATTTTCCCATCTATAAATTGTATTTTCAATTTATTACAGTATGTTTTGATGAGTAAATGTATTGTCTGCTTCTAGATTTTTTATCTTACTTTTAAAATACTCTATTAACACAAGATTATTCACATTATCTCCTTTCTTTTAGACCTTTTATGCATTTCTTACCTTTAAACATGGTATGTTATAGGTTAATTTTTACACGTCATATAATGGTAGAGACATAGTTTACTTTTGGCATGTTGGCTAGCCAATTGGTTGGGCACAGATGTCTGTTCTTTCCTGAGTGAAATATTTGGCTCCTTTATGTGAACTTATTTCTAGACTCTTATCTGTCCTACAATAGCTCTATATCTCTCTTTCCAACAATCTCATACTGTCTTGATCATTGTATTCTAGGTCCTTTGTCATTTCAAAATACATTTTATCATCAATTTAGAAAATTCAACCTAATTAAAAAAAAACCCACCAGGGGTGGTGGTGCACACATATAATGCCAGCACTGGGGAGGCTGGGGCAGGAAGATTGCTGCAAGTTTGAGGCCAGCCTGGGATTAACAGTTAGTTCAGGGGCAGCCTGAATTATACAGCAAGACCTTGTCTCAAAAAAACGCAAAACCACCCTGAACTTTTAAGTGGTATTGTAGTGAATATAGATAAATCACGAAAGAATTAAAATTTTAAACTGAATGTTCTAGTCTATGAACATGACGTAGTTCTCTTTTTATTTAGATCCACTGACTTTTCTCTGCATTGCTTTATAGTTTTCAGTGTAAATGTGTTAATACATTTTATTAACAATGACTGCTTTGTATATCACATTTTTGATACTACAGTAAATGCCATTTAAAAAACTGTAGTTGCAATTGTTTCTTGATACTATGCATACAGAAATATAATTAGCTTTGTACATCAACCTTGTTTCCTATACAATTTTGCTAAGCTTATTTAGGAGCTTTAGTAGCTTTTTATTTCTAAGTAGATTATGTCAACTGTAATTAAAGACTATCTTGTATCTTTCTTTCCATTCTGTGTGCCTTTTATCTCTTTTTCTTGTCTTAGCATGACTGGTAGCATAACTTCCAGTACAATATGGAATAGAACTACTGAGAAGGAACAGCCTTGTCTTGCTTCCAGTTGTAAAGTGAAAGTATTCATTCAGTCTTTGGCTGTAGGTTTTAAAAAGAGGCCCTCTATTAAGTCAAGAAAGCACTTCTTTTACTCCTTGTATTGCTAATTTTGTTTTTTTCTTTTAATGTATCATGAATGGATGTTGGATTTTGTAAAGTGCTTATTTGCACCTGTTGAGATAATCACCTGGTTCTTCTCTACCAGTTTCTTAATAAAATGAGTAATACTGATTACTTTTCACATATTAAACTAATCTTACATCCTGGGATAAAGATCACCTGGCCACAAAGCTTTTAATACATATTTTGTTAATGATTTTTATGCCTATGTTAGTCAAGAATATTGATCTGTAATTTTCTTGTAATGTCTTTTTTTGTGTGTCATGGAAATATATGACTTACGGAATGAGTTATGAAGAACTTACTAAAATTGCTATTACTGGGGCTGGGGATATAGCTCAGTGGAATAAGCGCTTGCCTAGCAAGCGCAGGGTCCTGAGTTCGATCCCCAGTACCGCAAAAAAAAAAATAAATAAATAAAATTGCTATTACTTCTTTTGAAAAATTTGGTATATCATTAGTGTTTTTTAACAAGGTTTCTCTGTGGGAAGGTTTTCACTATCAAGTCAACTTCAGTCAACTTATCTATTTGTTCTTTACTCATCCTTGTATCTTTCAAGGAATTTGTAATTTTATCTGTATTTAATTTACTGATTTAAAGTTATTCATATCCCCTTAAACTTTTAACATCTGTAACATTGGCATGATGTCCCTTCTTTCCTTACTGATAACATCTTCTTTCATATCTAATTGGTTTCACTAGGTTTTTCTTTTTCCAGTTTTCTAGACAAAACCTGCAGGACAGAAAAAGCAGTGCAAAGGGAAATTTATGGCTTCAAATCCTTTGCAAGAGCTTCATAAATTCTTATACTTATTCCTTTTTAGATTTTTCTCTAGTCTTGAGTGATTTCCTCTCACAGCATACATAGATCAGTACCCAACCCAAAACTCAAGAGGATCAATCTGCAGATCATACTTCTGTCTTTGTGCATCTCCCCTCTCCAGCAAATTTATCCACAAATTCTAGACTTCTTGATCTCTCCATACTCCACACATTATTTTATCGTATAGTATGACACCTTCAAGATTTAACAGATCCCCTTTTCTTATACCACAGCCTGGGAACTCTTTAGCCAATACACTGAGGGAAGTAAACATAATTTATTATCTAGTGTCTATAAACAGCTGTTTCATACATGGAAACTTGTTTTCTAGTAACTTACGATAAATTCAGTCTCTGATGTTCTGTTACGACTCCAAGTAGAAGTCCATATTACTCTCTTTATTAAAAAAAAGAAAGGAACTAGAATCTAAATTATATATACTCATGGTTATAAGCATTAAATAAACCTCTTAGTCCTATCACCCAAAGATAACCATTGCGGCTTTGAATAATATGAATGTTGGGTCCTTTTATCCATATGTAAATGTTTAAAATGTGAAAATTAGGTTCATTCTGGTTTTACTATTTGCATTTTTAAAAATATATAATAACAATATTCTATTAAGTATTTGTTCAATTAATCATTTCATGGTTATAGAAAATACCACTACAGAATATCCCTTATTAGGAAATAGGAACATAACATGATTACAAATATCTTCCACATGTAATAAACTGTGTTATGTAAAAATCTTTTTCCTTGTTTTTTGAAAAATTTTTTCTTTCCTTCCTTATTACCATTATCTCATTTTGTATTCCAATGAACACAGTAGTTTTCAGGAACAATAAATTCATTCCCTTCTCCATAAAGGTTCTTACCCATGGAAAATCCTTGACTTTCTTTTTTTTGAGACAGGGTCTCGCTATGCAGTTCAGGCTGGCCTTGAGCTCACTTTGTAGCCCAGGCTGGTCTCGAACTCACAATGATCTTCCTGCTTCAGCCTCCCAAGTGCTGGGATTACAGGCATGCACCACCATGCCCAGCATCTTGACTTTCTTGATAGCTATTAAAATCCCACTTAAACTTCAGATACCAATTAAATTCACATTTCTTCAAAAACTAAAAATAAACCCAAAATACCTTAGTAGATTACCCTTGCCACACTTTCTCTGAACTCCTACAAAACTTACTTTTAGATTCATATAATCTGAAAATTTACCAGGGTATGTCTAAAAATGTTGGATAGTCATCTTGGATGTGTGAATCTTGCCTACCCAATTATTTAGGGACTATGAAACAATTATGAACTGTACTTCCTTTTGTATCATTTAGGATGAATAAAAAGAACAAAGTATTTTTTAAAGCATGCTAGGGAATACAGACACTAAAAGGCCATAGTTTCATGAATACTGGTCCTCAATAATGCTTTGAAACAAAGGAAATATCTAACAATTACTGTGCAGTCTGAGAAGAACAGCATACTGAACAAACTAAGCCATCTTTAGAAACTAATTTTCACAGGTAAGATTAGACAGTACTTACTCCAAGAATTGGCAAAATTTTTTGTAAAGTACTAGATAAATATCTTGAGTTTGCTGCAACAGTCTCCATCTTAACCACTAGCTATTACACACCCAGCAATCACAGACAATATGTAAACAAATGAACATGGTTTTATCCCAATAAAGCAACTCCCCTCAATACTAGGTACTGCACCTAGGACTTTCACACTGGTCTACCTACCAAGCCCTTTATTAATTTTTTATTTTGAATCAGAGCCTCACTAAGTTAAATGGGCTGGGATCCAATCTGTGCTCCTCCTGTCTCAGCCTCTGCCTCCCAGAGTACTGGGATTATAAGCATCTGCCACCAATAAAGCATTCTTTACACAAACAGGTATTGAGACAGATGTCCTATGAGCCATAATTTCCCAGTCCTGACTCAGTCTAGAAATGGCTTAGAAACTTTTTGATTTGCTTTTGTTTTTAAAGAAGCACTTTTTATCACTCAAACCTTAAGGAGAGTTCTTATTAAGGGGGAAAACAATCTACTTCTGTTAAACAGGAAAGGTGGAGGAAAGCTATAGAGGATAGAGCAAACCTGTGACTTCCTCTTGCTATACTGCTCTTCCTTTCCTTAAGTGCTACAGAATTCAATTTAAATATATCTAAACCTTTAATTTTTACAGGTTAAAAAAAAGAGAAACATATAAAGAGAGAAAGAAGTTTATATACTATCAGAGAGAAAACTAAATTTAGTGTCAAAATTAAAATTTAGGTCTTCATTCCAGATTGTATGCTCTATCCATTAAACCACAATAGTTAAATTAACTATTAAGTTAATAGTAAGAATCTTCAATTTTAGCTCCACAGTAACAATCTTCATTCTTAGCTCCATCCATTCCCTGTCACAAACTCAATCAAAACTGCAGAGTTAAAAACAAAACAAAACAAAAAAACTGCAGAGTTGTGAAGGAGGTATTAGAGTAACTATCATGTCAACCTTGCCATGAAAAGATTAGCAAATGAAGGATCTTAAATTTGTTTTCCAATGATTTTTGGAGGTATTGTTGAAGTGTAACAGCAGAATCTGTCAAAAAGAAGGAGAACAGCATTTAGTCTAAACAACCAATGATTTGCTTTTCCAACAGAATTTTGAAGCTGGGATTACAAACTGGCACATGCTTGCAATCTCAGCACTCTGGAGGCTGAGGCAGGAGGACCAGGAGGATTGTGGTGCGTTTGAGGCCAGCCTGGGCTACACAGTGAGTACAAGGCCAGTTTGAACCGCATAGTGAGACTCTCTCAAAAAACAAACAAAAAATAAATAAAAACTAAAACAATCCAATTTTGAAAGTACATATCTGAGTAGTAACTATTGAGAGGGCACAAGGAAAGATTTTCCACACAATATGTGTCCAAGATGATCATCACTGAAGAGACACGCGTCTAACATGCACTCTGTCCCACCCACAAGGGGCTCACTTTTCACGTTCAAGCGTAGACCTGATTAATTCCTGACGTTTTCTTTGACATGTAAATGTCTTTAGAATAAACTTACCTTTTACTATAAATAAGTACATGTAGGAGATATTGTTGGAAATTTAAAATAGCACTACTTGAAAGCCATGAGGTAGGAGCATGGGCACAATCTTATAGGAGCTCTAGAATATTTCAGTGTGTATTATCTGACAGTAATTATGAAGTTATTATTTTTTCATCTTAAAGATACTAATCTGGTATAGAACACACAGTACATACATTCTGTATAATATAGTACTATATGGTTCCGTGGTTTATTAAAGGTTGTTTGAATTCCTAAGAGTTTTTAACTTTTTTTAAAATATTGAGGTAAAGTAAATTAAAAACTCCCCCAAAATCCCTGGGAAGTAACACATAGGCATACATTGCCTGCCACATCTGAGAGTGGATTTAGAGAATACAAATGAGGAATTACTGAAATTTCTCACATGCATGAAATATATTTCTTTTTACTTTTGCAATTATTCTCATCAGGAATTAGAAATAAGAATATTACACAAGTAAATTATTCTGATAGTAGGAAAAATGTTATTTTTGTTTCCACAAGAGGATTATATGACTTTTTGTAAAATATAACCTTCAGAATTCTTACCAATTTCTCATGTTACATCACTATAAGATGCATACACCTTTAGCAAATAAAGAATAAAAGGTAGATGATATTGTTGGAAACCTAAAATAAACAATAATACATTAAGTACTAGTAATTAAGAACAGTGAGGTGAGAGCTGGGTATATAGTTCACTAGCAAAGCAACTGCCCAGCATGCACAAAACCCTGGGCTTAATCCCCAGGACTGAAAGCAAAGTGAAGTTTTGTTTTGCTTTATTTTGTTTTTTTAAAGAAAATCAGTAAGACAGATGATTTGACATAAAGTACATTTCATATACTTTTCTTGATTTTTAATAAATATGATTATCTGATTTCAGATTCATTAATTTAAAATTATTTTATTAGAAGTTACCCCTAACCTCTATAGTCAAAACTATTTAAACAAGTACATTTTAGAAACAAAGAGGCCTCCATTTCACATGAAAATGATGCTGGGGACAATCAGTACAGTCCTCTCCTTATGAGATAAAACAGGCTTTCTATTTAGAGTAAATAAAGTTGCAAAGGGGAAAAGTAATGTCTCATAACATTTCTATCTGATGCAAGAAACACATTTCCAACATATGTTGGTTACAAACATTTTTCCATGATACAGATATAACAATCAATATAAAGGCAAACCATGTACTATCCACAAATAAGAATGAAAATTACAGAAAATGTTATATGACCTCACTGGTAAACAAACAATAAGTATATTATCAGAGGAAAAGATAGGAGTTTACATTTCAAGGACAGTTTAAAGCCTCTATGATCAAGTAATATTATGAGTCACTACTTTGTTATTTGTGTAGAAGTGTAGCAAAAGGATTATTGCTAATCCTTTAACTGTGAATACTGATTTATTTAACAATTCCCACATAAATTCTGAGACCAGAAAATCACCACCTCATAGGCCAAAGTATTTTCTTGTTAGGTAACAAAATTAAAATGTTTAAAAATATACATATATACACACACAATTAAATCAGATAACAAACTGATTTATATGTATTTGGAAAAGCACTGAGCATGTAGTCCAAGTGTGGTCCTTCCACTTAGGTATCAATTAGACTAGGAACAAAATTTCAAAATACTTTTCAAATCGTTGAGTTTCATTCAGAGAAATAAAGAAACAAGATATAAGAATGAGGTTAAGTACATCTTTTGTCAGTAAAGTATGTTGCTCCCTCTGGCCTCATAAACAAGCTGCTCCTTTTTGAATACAGCAGACCTTCAATTTAAATTTATGGAAAGACTAAAGGAGAGCCTGCACTCACAATTTTAATAACCTATTAAGTTGCGACTTCAGATTCATTTTATAACCATGCTCCTCAGGGAGCTATGTTATCTGGATAAAGATAAAATTTTTTTCCTTTAAAGATAAATAGCATCATTAATCTGCAACATTTCTTTTCTATTATCTTTCGAAATGAGGAGTTATTTTGTTCTGATCTTGAGGTAATTAGCCTTCATTCACTAGTCTGAAAATGTCTGTGTTCTGAAAATTAAAAATGTGTCATTAAGTGGAATTTACCATAATGTCATTTATCTTTATATAGTTCATCAGTGACAGCAATGGGCCTGGGAATCCATCAGCTTTTACCAAGGAAGCATTAAAACAAATTGAAAAACAGAATAATCCCAGGCACTCTTTAACACAGTCAAAGCCATTTGGGTAATTAAATAGTGGTATTTAAAGTTTTAATTTAGATTTTCCCCTCTGTTCATCAGTAGTCAAATGAGATGTTCATATTCATAACTGTTTGTAATAAAAGGTTTCATAAAGCAAGCAGAATATCAATGTTATTAAAATTTAATATAACATAGGGAGAGCTTTAACCTATAAAATAGTTTTTATTTTCCTAACTGTAATGTTGAAGATTACATTAGAAATATTCCTTCATCCAGCTGCCTAGGTTGTGATACTAGCTTCACAAAGAATGGTAATTCAACCCTAAGTAACTACCAAAAAATATGTTTTGAAATTCAACTTCACTATTGCTAATGTTGGGAAAGAAAGGTATCCTCTATGTTCAACTTGTTTTCACCGACTACATTGCCCCAACAGTTATTGTACAGAATTATCTGACACAATTATGAAAAAACACCCTCCAAAATAATACCAGAGGTTAAAATAAGAATTCTGTGGTGGTAGAAGAGCACAGAGATAACTAATTCTAATCATACATTTATTAGGGAAAACGTGACTTAAAAACTTAAATCAAAAATTATATCCTTAGTTAAGATAATACATTGAATAAATTCTAACATACAATGATATCAGTTAAAAAATCTAACGTCATTAAAATGTTTCAAAAGTATAGCAGTTTCAAATTGCAGAGCTCATTTATCAATAAAAACTCTAATAAAGTTCCCTTTCTATAAATCTTTGAAAATGTTTTAACATAAATAATCCAGCAATGTAAGGATTAACTTAAAGCTGCATTGCTACTAGATAATTCATATTCTAATCTTAAATAGTATTTTCAAATATATTAATAGGTGCTGCAGTATGATTTTATGTTAGACTACTAGATAATTTTAGAGCTTTGTCACTTTGGGGTTTCGAGTATTTTTGGAGGCAAAATGGACAATAAATGGTTCTTTATAAAATATGGTAGAAAATAATTTTCTTGGTCAAAAAAAGAACACAGACACACAGACACACACACACACACACACACACACACAGATTGAGCAAATCTTACACCAAATACTAGGTAAGGACCTAAAAAGTTTTAAGTGAAAATGGTTTTTGTCTCTCATTTGACTTTTCAATGCTGCTGATCTATTTTGCACTGACTTAGGAAATATAAATCTGAAAATAGCATTCTTATTTTTCTTTTTTTGGTACTGGGAATCGAACTCAGGACCTTATACGCTTGCCAGGCAGGTGCTTGTGCCGCTGAGCTATATCCCTGGCCCGAAGACAGCATTTAAAAAACGTTTTAGCACTGAAAAAGTTTATGAACCATCAAGTTTAGAAAGGAAAGGAGATCCCAAGAGGTGAAAACTTGATGTATCTGTAAACTTGTCAACAATAGCATAAGTAGGACCAAAATCCATATATGCCATATCTATATTATACTATATGCTTGTAGATTAATGAATCTAATATTTACACAATATCTAGAGGTATACAATCATCAGAAAAACAAACATCAACAATAAAATGCACATTCTGAATCTGACAGCTTGTTAGAAGTTTTCAGAAGATTCTTTTATCAATAAAGCAATTAATGAGTTGTTTTGCCTTGAGTGATCTGCTTTTAAAATTTATTTCTTAAAACAATATACTTACCTAAATGATTTCTAAGCATTTCTTTCTATATCCCATTTTTTGGTTAAATTTTGTCATTTTAGTTAAAACAGCTGCTGCCTCTTTTAAACAAAGACATTAGTCAAGCCATGCTGAGCAATAATGACATTTATTTTGAAAACTGCATGAAGACAGGGTCTTTTGTGGTATAATTAAAGTCAACACACAGTTTAAAATTAAACAGCAGTCAAATACAAGTTCCAAAAAAGTTCAAGACAATTTTGATTACACTCATTACTCCCCATGACACTAAATATTACTAATTTTATTGCTAGAAAAAAAAATTGAGCAAGAAAGTATGTATGTGCCTGGTATGGTGGCACACATCTATAATCACAGCTATATTATCTGAAGCAAGAGGATAGTAAATTTAAGGCTGGTCTTGGCAACTTAGCAGGAACTTGTCTTAAAATTGTTTTTAAAACATTTTTTTTTTTAAGTTGAGGGTGCCATTCAGTGCTCTCTGGATTCAATCTCCAGTTTAACACAGGCATACACAAACAGTATCTACGTACGTGTAATATTCTTTTTTTTTTTTTACGTGTAATATTCTTAACAGGTTTTTAAAAACTCAAAGAAAATAAATATCTAATGAAATATTAAACTAAAAGCATCTTTACATATCCCATATCATATAGCTATTTTAAAAAGAAAAGCCAGCCTCTCCATTAGTCAAGAAATATTCTATGTAAAAGTGAAAACCGTATGTCTTGGAGAAGTATGTAAAAATAATGACCCAAACTACTCTGTGTGTTGATTTCAATGTTCTTTATGTATGCAGGGAGAACGGTATAGAAACACATAGAAGGTATTAACACCATATGCTTGTTAACATAAAGGTACAAAAGCTACCCTTGTGCAGAGTACAAGGAAGCCGTGGGGGAGCAAAAACACTTACAAAGTAGTCAATACTTCCAACAAGGTGAGTGTTCTCTGTTAGAAGGGACCATGAAGACTAAGGAGCATTATGCTGACACCAGGTCCTTAGAGTCCACTGTTGGGGGGAATATTTATTAAAATATTCTAATTTTTATTTCATCCTAGTGATGCAGATTATACACACACACACACACACACACACACACACATAATTTCACAATTACAGCTTTCTTTTCAGGAAATTCATTTTAAAAGATATCCCTTACTAAATTTTTGAAAAATTGTCTAAATTAGGATAATGGCTAACTAAATTGTATGCCTTTACAGAAGAATAAAAATATTTCTAAGTAAAATAAATATATTTTAGATGAGGTAAAAACGTGACATTTGCCCTTGGCTTCCACTTTTTCAATCTTGGTATCATACAACTTAGGGACTGAAAATTGTTGTAGGGTGCTATCCTATATACTATAGGATGTTTAGCAGCATTCTTGGCCTCTAAAAATTGCCTAGCAATATTTACACATTAACATTCCAATGTGGAAAATGTTAAATATAAAATAATATCACATCATTGATATTCTACTTACAAAACAGGAAAACTGAAGTTTAAAACGTATGTGAAATAAGAAAAGTATTATTTGAAACATAGTTTTGACCAACTATGTAAATCTAAAGGAAATATTTCTAGTGTGAATTAAAGCGCTTTCAGAGAAATCAGTATTTTATGAGTAAGATGAAAAGAAAATAGTACATATTCTTTTAAATAATACGTATTCTTAAAAGAATTAACTATGTAATAATTACAAAACTTTTCAATTGCTACTAAAAGAAATTCTTGCTAAGCATGGTGGCGCACATCTGTAATCCCAGCACTCAGAAGGCTGTGGCAAGAGGATTGCCATGAGTTCAAGGCCAGCCTAAACTGCACAGTCAAACCCTGATTCAAAAATCAAAAATCAAGAAAAAGAAATTCCTAAGGTACCATTTTGTCAAGAAGCTAAGGAAGAAAAAAAATCACTGGGATAAATACAACTCTTCCATAAAATTTAAAATAAAAATGTCCTCTATCTTGGCTTCATATACAGGTATGGGGTATGATCAAAATACATAGTGAATGTTTAGATTTTTTTTAATTACAGTAACATACTACCATGAATTCCCTCAAAATAGTCCCTCTTGCTTTGAGTACAGTAAAGCCCACTTTTTTTGTCATTTTCTGCAGTAGTTCTAGAAATCCTCTTTCATAAATGTCTTTACAAGTCATGATCACAAATATGGTAAATACTGCTGCTGAATGCTAACCAGTAGAAAAGTAAATTCGTAAGAATACTATAGTGTGTCCTCATCCTTATTCACCAGGATCTGACACCTCATAACTTCTGGCTTATTGACCATGAAAGGGAAATGTTTTGAACTGATTCAGGACATATAGGCAGCCACAACAGCACAAGTAGAGATACTCGTGAAAGAGGACTTCCAGAACTGCTTCAGAAAGTGGAAAAGTAATGGCATAAGTGTTCATAGTGAGGAAGAACATTTTGAAGGGCACCAATGGCAATGCATCTTTTTCTTATGGTAGTGAGAATTGAATTGAGGACCTTGTACTTGTCAGGCAGGCACTTGTGCTGCTGAGCTACATTTGTGGCCCTGGCAATGTATCATTTACTGTAATAAATGTTTTTAAAATTTAATATTCATATTTTCAATCACACCTCCTATATTAACATAAAACAAAACACTACAGATTAAACAATTTTATATAAGCTGAATCATACTCTCTTATTAAACCTAATCAACATTTTATTTTTGGTACCAGGAATCAAACTCAGGACCTCATGCTAGCCAGAAGGGCGTTGCGCCACTGAGCTAGCGCCCACATCAACATTTTAGAAGCACACAATTATTGAAAAATTTTATTCCAGGGGCTGGGGATATAGCTCAGTAGAATAAGCGCCTGCCTAGCAGGCGCAGGGTCCTAAGTTCGACCCCAGTACCGCAAAAAAAAAAAAAAAAAAAATTTATTCCAAACTCAAGACTTAATACTTCTAACAACTGGAACTATTACTTTGTCTTTCGTGTACACAGGGTCATTACTTAACAAAGCACATATTAATCCTTAGATTTTGGTCATGTAAAATAAGTTAATTCCCAAGTTCAATAAAGTTCTTCAGAAATAAAACGTTTAACATTGTCATACCATTCCAAATAATCAGCAAAATTCACTATATCACTGAAAGACCAGCATTCTCTTGCAGAATGGAATTGCAGAGAAAAAGCTAGAAGAAAATGTAATACAAGGTTTAAGGGGATGTATGTAAGTGAGGGTATGAGAGAGACACAAAGGCATCATGACAGAAAGACTAATAACCTGACCAGAGAAATGGAGTAATTTTCAAATAATATTTGAAAGTAAGACATATGTGCAAGAGATTAAAGCCTAAGGGCTCTGGCTGAAGAAACAAGGGAGACAAAGCCCTAGTTAGTTGGTCATCACTTCTCCAAAGGAATCCTCAAGAGCCTATGAAAAGCTGTTTGAAAATCAGCAGACTAGAACAGAGGGAATATGAGGAGACAAAATAAGGCATTTTAAAAAGTAAACTGGGAGGTATATAATGAACTGCCTTATATGTTGGCTATAGTTATATTTAGTAGATATTAGGGAACAACTGCAAGTGTGAAAACAGAGGAAGGAGACCAATGATGTGAGGTACAAAACAAATGAATGAGAACGAAATATACTTTGTTCAATATTAGACATCAGCCTTCCTAATTCTTAGTATTTTCTGTATTTTTTACGTGAAAAAATTCTATGATATTAAAATAGCACGGACAATGCGTGGGGGAAAATACAGTTTAGATAAAGGACGTATTTTAATAGCATAAATACTAAATGTTCGTGGATAACTTTATTTCTACTTGATAAAGTACAGCCTCTCACGTGAGTTTCCTGAAGGCTCAGAGCTGCAAATGCAGATTTGTAGGTGTCGTTTTCCATGTCAAGTGGCAACCAATAGTCACACCAACTGTCAGTTTGACAAGTACTCCCTCAGCATTCAGGGATAAAGTGCACATATGTAACACCCTTCCTGACAAAAATGAAACCAGAGAGATGAAAGCCAGCCACCAGAGGGAACATAATGAAACTGGCAGGAAAGGACTGGAAAGTGGCCATAACAATAATCCAGACAGCCAACAAACAGTAAAAGTGCTTGATCACTCTAAACCTTCCCTCAAAAAACTGTTAATCATATAGCATGGAGTAAAATAGGTAACCAGAGAGAAAAACCTGTCCATCATGGATTTAAAAAGAAAATCAGTAATCTAGAAAGCTTCTGACTTCATGTATTACTAATCTGCTGAAGTGATCAGACCACTAAATAATCCTCAGCACCAATATGTCCGCTCCAGTACTTCCGGTCTAGAAGACATTCTTACCTAACCACTCTCCATACTTTTTCAGAATCCTGATGCTGTTTTATGCCTAACAATTTCCCTTATTAGCACAACATTCTTTTTTTTAATTTTTTTGAGACAGAGTTTCATTATGTAGTTCAAATTGGTCTTGGACTATGTGGCCCAGTCTGACCTCTTGCCAACCACAATTTTCTTGCCTCAACCTCCTAAGTGCTGGGAACAGGCTGTGCCACTATGTCTGGCTTATTAACAATAGTTTTCTGTCCTTTCTTGTGCAATTATTCAATCATACATCCAAAACAGTACTGAGTATCTAGACAAATTTGATTCTAAGCCACAGGGATACAGCAATTAATATGTTCTTGCCAGCTTGAACCATTGGTGGTACATGCTTATACCACTTGATGGAACTGATGGCTTATACTACCCGATGCAACTCTCCCACGGTGCCTGATAGGACAGACATGCATGTTCAGAGCCACCTAGCAGTGAGGTGTACAAATTATGGCCCCATCCTGAATGTGTTAAACAAAAAGCTTTATACATTAGCAAATAGAGTGAAAACATTACATACATACATATATACATATATATCCATGCATATAAAATATATGGTGGTAACAAATTATACAGAGAAGAAATAGGGGGCTGGGGATATAGCTCAGTGGAATAAGCACCTGCCTAGCAAGCACAGGGTCCTGAGTTCGATTCCCAGTACCGCAAAAAAAAAAAAAGAAATAGGGAAAAAGAAATAGTGATGATACGGTTAGGAAAAGTTATTTTATTAAGGACAACAAGAACCAAAAGTCATAATGTCCAAAATAGTACTTATGGATGAGCTTCATAAAAACCAGAGAGAGAAGTAACCACATCATGCATAGCTTTTTATGTCACAGGAAGGACATAAAAAGCTATTTTAGTATTATTCTAAATGAAGAAGAGAACCATTGAAGAATTTTGGGCAAAGGAATGACATCATCTAATTTACATGTTTTAAATGCTAGGAGTAGAAAGGCAGAACAACAACCTAGAGGACTACTATAAAAGTCTAGACGATGATTAACAATGAATTAGAAAAAATAGTGGCAGTGTAAAAGGCTAAGAAGTAATCAGACTCAAAAAAAAAAAAAAGAAGTAATCAGACTCTAATTCTAAGTACATTTCAAATGTTTACAATGACAGGATTTGCTTCTGGTATGGATGTACAGTATCAGCACCAGTGAGAATTTCAAGATGACTACGATTCTGGCTAGCCCACACCCAGCAATCAGAACACTCTATTACACATACACTTCCTCTCCTATTTATTAATTCACCTCCTTCTACACTGCTACTTCTATTCTTGCTCTTACCATCTTTTTTAGTCAAACTTCCAAGAAGGGTTGGAAATGAGAAAGGGCTGATAAAGAAAGCCAGAAGACTTTAAGAAGCTAAATCAGAAAATGCACTGAAGAGAAAATGCACCAGGAGCACCAAATCATTCATTTAAAAATTAATAGGAACAATACTGACACAGAAGCATTAGAACCAGATTCCTAAGAGTTTACTTAAAAATTTAAAACTATTCACTATACTTCAGTCACAGAAAGAGAATGATAGATATCTATAAACATCAAAAGGTGATTAAAAAATAAATTATGTTCTAAGTATGCTAGTCATATTTCATTAGGAACAAACTAGGGTTATTTCTTGCATTAAGTTTGTATACACTGAGGAGCAAATTATCTTAATGAAAATAGTAATGGCAAGATTTTTTTCATCTTAATGGCACAATCCAATCTGATATTTTACTTTTTTTTTTTTTGGCGGTACTGGGGATTGAACTCAGGACCTTGTGCTTGCCAGGCAGGCACTTATTTCACTGAGCTATATCCCCAGCCCTTCTGATACATTACTGTGGGGAAAAACTATACAATACTTTTCTAATGAAGTTTTAAAAATAAAACTAATGGCTCCGAAATTCATCCAAAATGCTATAAAAACAAGGGCACATTCTGAGGTGCACAAAATCACATATTTATCATATATTCTTATTTAGATATTATCTAAATAATTTTAGTTATAGGATTTCTCTTTACATAACAAATTTGGAAGATTTGAAGAAAACAGGAAACTGCAAATAAGAAAGGAAAGCAAGTAGTTTCCAATGAAATAAAAACTGTCAAAGGACAGAACAAAACTTTAAACAGCAGAAGTAAAAAAATAAAAATCAGAAAAAGTATTTTTATAGAACAATTAACTTAGACCCAAAAGCCAAAAAGATTTCAGTTGCTTCAAAGATAGCATCAAATCTAACAACTGAGTCTCACTCATAGCAATGATGCTTAGTAACCAACAATACATGCAATTATGCTAAACACAATCAATTCTAGGTGGTACAAATACATACACTGGGTCGGGGATGTAGCTCAGTGGCACAGCACGTGCCTGCCAAGCGCAAGGTCCTGAGTTTGATTCCTGTTTATATATCACTGTCACCAAAATTCTTATCATTTCTCACATAGCTTTTGCTGTATCTTCCATTTATAGTTCTAAGTGTCTCACACACTTTTAATTCTGCTACTTTGAGACGCTGTGTCTCTAGGATGCCCTAGAACTTGCCATCCTCTTGCTTCAGTTTCTTGAATTACAGGTGTGCACCACAGAGCCTATTTTAACTCTTTATTTCTTTTTTTTTTTTTTTTTTGGCGGTACTGGGGATCGAACTCAGGACCCTGCGCTTGCTAGGCAGGCGCTTATTCCACTGAGCTATAACCCCAGCCCCCTATTTTAACTCTTTAATTCTCTCAGCTTCTATAGTTTGTAATTTTATTACCACTATTTTATAGATTTAGAAACTGTGACTGATATGTGAAGTTGCAATATAGTCAAGTCATCTCTCAGGTTTGAAAAATTGAAAAGGGGAACAGAACAATCTCAAACTATTAGACATATGACAAAAACAAAAAATGTTACCCATGTTCAAGAGAAAGAATAGTCAATTGAGACTGATTCTCAAATAACCAAAATGATATGATTATCAGGAAAAGACTGGGTTGTAACTATACTCAAGGTAAACAAAACTATCCTTACAGACTTTCCACTCAAGCATATAAGAATCTTAGAAGTCACAACTCTACCTTTAAAACAAGTAAAAATTTGAATAAATTTTAAAAAGCAACAAATCACTTATAGCCAAAAGAAAGGTAAAATCAGAGGGTAAATTGTTGTTCACAAAACTGGAGAGACAGACAGGCAGACAGAATCACAGCACGGTAGCAGAAATCTCCAAAGAATCAATGTTAGTGTAGGAAAACCTAAGTTACAATTGATAAATTACTACAATTATGACAAGTTTAAGGCTTTAAAAATTTAACTGTAGGGGGACACAATCATAAGAGGTCCCCTATACATTTGTGAGTTTTACCTCCAGGAACTCTAGCAGATCATCACAATGAATATCAAAGAAAAATTATCTCATGCCACCAGTAAGAGGAGGGGGAAAGGAACTGTTTTGAAATAAGCCAAAACATTCTGTTGTTAACACAGCCTGCTGCTGAAGAAACTACTTCACCAAACCTGGTAGGATGTGATTAGAGTCTAACTCACCTGGGGAAGCAAAATGCCCAACTCTAGCCATCTGATCTCATCTAAACTGGGAAAGACTGAGCACCGTGAGTTAAATGAACTGACAGTAGGGAACAGAACAGCCGCACAGGCTCACCAAGACTGAGATTTTATCAAGGGCCAAAGAATGGTTCCCTCCCCCTACACCTACCATAACATTAACAGAGATCTATTTATTGCAGTTCCTTTTATCCTGTACATGACATCCACCTTTCAACAAAAAATTACCAGATAAAATTCAAATCAAACAAACAAAACCAGTATTAAAGAGACTGAACAAGTATCTGGACCTGAGTCTTACATGACAGAAATGTTAGAAATATCAGACCAGTAATTTTTTTAAAACTATGGTTAACACCCTAAGGGATTTAATGGGGAAAGTAGACAATATGCAAGAACAGATGGATAGGACTTCCGGGAACATGGCGACCGGGTAGGCAGCAGAGAGAGAACCTCAAAGAGGATTACCACCCAAACAATGAAATATAGCAATATGAAGACAGAAATGAGGACTTCCAGGAAGAAGACAACGAGCCGAGAGAGCGAGTGCGGAGGGAAGAACGGCTTCAGCTCCTAAACCCGACAGAGAACGCGCTACTGGGACAAACAGCGCCAAACCGGGCAGTGCTCCGGGATCCCGCTCAGAACCCCACCCCCGCAGCCGGCGTGGCCGAACTGGAGCAACAGCGACTGGCCGGCGGGATTTCTGAGTTGGGGAAAATCTCCATCCAGGGAAAAACATCTGAACGGCACTCCTGTCCGCACGATCACAGGGTGAGTTAAGTGCGCACTCTAACCGGTTTTTCCTGAATCGGGAAGAAGCTCAGCCCAGCGAGAGACATCAAAGCAGCTTCAAGGACTGCGGGATCTCCCGGGTGGGAAGACCTACTTAGGCGACCCAATGGGCTTTCTGAGGGGGGAAGGAGCTCCACCCAGGGAGGAACACCTGAGTGGCCTATCTGCAAGAATCCTGGGGTGGAGAGCTATTTATTCGTCCCGGCCAGGTCTTGGGGTAGGGAGTAGAAGCGGAAATCTCAGCAGACAGCTTCAGGGACATTCTCCCAAAGAGAAGTAACCATTGGAGCAGCCTCTGCAGCAGACCTTTGCCTGCTGAACTGTCTGTGGAATTTATAGCTCCACAGTTTGAATCTGATACCCAAAAATGGGAAAACAGAGGAAGAAAATGCAGTCTCAAAACTCAACCCCACCCAGAACAAGTTTTGAATGTGAAGATACAGGGGAACCAGG
>PVLD010002906.1:0-48221 GCA_004027595.1 Dinomys branickii
TTGCATGTCTGTATATGGGTCCATACATCTACAATTCGAAGATATCAATGGATAAAGCAACAACTACTGTTGAGACCATATCACCTTGTCTATAGATTAGTTGTGATTGTACTATTTTCTATGATAATGGGTGTCTGTTTGTCAATATGTTTTTGTACTTTTATGTTTCTAAAATAAAAAAAAATAAAAATAAAAAATAAAGTAGAAACACTAAATCTACTAAAGGAGAAAGTAGGTAGAAATCTTGAAGACATAAGGGAAGGCAGAGAATTCATTATAAAATCAAACTGCACTAGAAATACTTCAAAGAATCAACAATTGGGTTCTCATCTTATTGAAATGTTTTTGCAGATCAAAAGAAATCTCCAACAGAGTAAAAAGAAAACACATTAATTGGGAAAAAATTTTAGCTGACTGTCCCTCGGACAAAGGACTTTTATCTAGAACATGTAAAGAATTAAAAAATTCAGGCCCCCAAAATTCAAGTAGCCAGTCAAAAATAGGTATCTGAGATGAATACATACAGCTCAGATGAAGATATACAAATGGCAAATATATGAAAAAGTGTTCAACATCATTGGTTATTCACAAAACACCTATTTAAACAACACTGAGATTCCATCTCATACTAAAAAAATGGCTATTATCAAGAAATCAACCCATAACAAATGCTGGAGGGCCTGTGGGGAAAAAGGAATCTTTCTCCATTGTTGGTGGGAGTACAGACTGGTAAAACCACTGTGGAAATCAGTGTGGAATTTTTCCTAAAAATCTAGGGTTAGAGGTCCCATTGAACGCAGCTATTCCCCTTCTGGGCATTTTTGCTGAAGAACTGAAATCATCATACCACAGCAATATATTTTTATAGCAGAACAATTTGTCATAGCTAAATCTTACAAACAACCCAAATTGCCATCAACTGAGGAATGGACAAAAATGGGGTATCTTTACACAATGGAGTATTACTCAGCCAAAGAAACAATAAACTTGAGGCTTTTATAGATAATTGGATGCAACTAGAGACAATACTCATAAGTGAAAAAAATCAGATCCTCATGTGTAAACATCATACTGTCTCCCTAGTGTAAGAACTAGAAAGAGTAAATAAAATCTGAAAGGTACAATAGGTACTATGAAAGCGAAAGAAACTGCTCAAAGGGAAGGAACAACCGGGACGAGGGGAAAGGAGAAAAGAAAGAAAGAAAGAAAGAAAGAAAGAAAGAAGGGAAAATGTCTATGTACATAAACATGATAGCTGGGATAACTGTCCTGCTAATTTCTATTGGTCTATTGGAAGTAACAGTTAAGTCTTATATTTTTCTCTATTTAATTTTTTTGACCAATTTTGCATGGTTATATCTGGTAATCTGAACAGCTAATTTGAAGACAACAATATGCAATATAGCAACCATTGTTTAATTCCTATCATCTTGTTTCGTGAAATTCTGCATAGCTTCGAATTTTTTCACTTTTTATTCTCTTTGAAAAATAAAAAAAGCAAATATATTTCCTCTTAAGGATCTCATTCCATAAGCACCAGTAAAATGTGCACCCTCCACATAAGGAACCTGAAGAAAAAGAGGATAAGTAACTTTCCCTCTATCACAGAGCTTGCAAGTAGCAGGGTCCGGGTTGGAAACCAGGCATGTGAAGCACCAGAGTTCATATTTTTGACTGCTTGCCAGCACTCTGTCTGCTGTATTGCGCATGCAGTGGAGGAGGAGGTGGGATGGAAACTTTTATTCTGCCAGGGCTAACAGAGAAATGAGAGGTCAACATGGCTGAGAAAGGGATGCAGCTGCTGAACAGGATGCAAATGCAGAGAGAAACCGCGGAACCGCCTTCCCTTCCACGCAGGGTGGTGCACTTAGGCAACGTGCTCCGGGATCAAGTTGTGCTTTTTGAAGACCGCTTTTCAGCGTTGCTAAGGGGCAGAAAGCAGATGAAGACGCTAAGAGGAGAGCGGGTTTGTACCCTCAGAAGAGAACGAACACGTGAAGTATAGTGATGGAGAGGCGGGGCTGAAAGAAGTGATCACATTTATGAGCTGCATGAATCTGGGTAATACAGACTTTGGTCACTGCTCAGATCTGAGGAGATTTATGAAAGCACTTCAGGTTTTCCTTGTAGGGAGTGAATAGACAGTTATGTCACTGACAAATGCAGGAAACAGGAGGAGGAGGTCTCACATCAAACATGTGCTTGCTAAATGCTGAAAAGCAAAGCAGTAATAACACCGAGACTACTTTTTTCTCTATTAAATAAAATGCCAGTGATATAGGTACAGTATTGTAGATAGCACTGAGTAATAGTGGCTTAATGGAAGACAGATATTACATTTAAGCTGTATAATATTACATTATAGTTGTAGGTAACTGTGCTTTTATTAATGACAAATAAATTATTTTCAATAGTAATGTCTATATTGTACTTATAACAATAATTTTATGAATATTAGATTTATATATTTGGTAAACCATATAAAAGCTAAAGCACTATATTTTATGATCATATTTAGTTCTAAAACTTAATTAAATGAATTTGTAATAAGGTAAAGGTTAGGTGAAATATTAAAGTTCATATAGGTCAAAAGAAATGGAATTTCCTAGAATAATGTAACTGTTCTTCACTTAAAACTCTAAGTCAAAATCTTATATTAGAGATTATCTCAACTGCATATTCCTTTTAAGAGCCTATACTACAATACACTAAAAATACTGTTTTTCTAGAGCAGACATTTACAGCTAGGTAAATTGGCCCCGCTCTGCTCGGCATCAGGCCATGGTGCTCCTTGGTGCTGGTGCTTCCTATAGTTCAACTGCCAAGGGCAGAGCAGGCACAAATTCCCACAACCACACCTTGCGTCCTGAAACTCAAACAGGAGAGTTCTGTGCCTTTATAGTATGTGCACTCTATTCCTCTTGGTCTTTGTGACATAGCCATTTCCTGACACATTTCCTGATAAGTAATGGTTGAATGAAGAAATCAATGGGAAACAGAAGGTCCCTAAATATAGAGAGTACAACTGATCATGTCTGGGTTCTACTGATGCTACTTGTACTGCAAGAAAAGAAGGAGGATAAACTCATTTGTCTACTCATGAAATACTGAACTCCCAATTCACTCCTCTTGTCCCAAAAATCACCATCAATAGTGAGTGTTAGAGGTTGAAACTGATAAGTATAATGTAAAACATGCGAAATCTCTGAACAAAAGATGAACAAGGTTCTCAGAATGTCATAATGAAAAACCACCTTTTCTGCGTTATTCCCATTTTACTCCAAATCCACAATGATATATGGATACTCAAGATGTAGTGTTTCATCCCAAGTAATTCTGGGAAAGTCCTTTTAATGCTCTGTTTTCAGAAACTTAAAATGGGACAGTTTGCTGGGTGGGAGCAGATTGCATATCTGTAAAGAAAGCTTGGGGCCAATCACAAGGTGATGCAGAAATACTTCAAAGTATTTTCCATTTGCCTGTAAGGCTTCTTGTCTGGTCCACTCTGCTCATACACAGCCAAACATGACGCCTGCAAGTTATTCTTTGTTAATGCTTGATAGATACTACTTCCAAAGCTAATTCTCTATCTAGGCTTTTTAATCATTATTTTTATAAAAGTGAAGCCTCAGGCTTGTATTCAGCTGTAAAAATATGGTTATGGATCTCAACTGAAATCAAATCCATCAGAGAATGAAGGAAGGGAAGTGAGAGCTGACCTCAGTGCCCCTCAAGCACACCCGTGGGTGCTTTATCTCTTACACTAGTTTTGGATGAGGAGTTAAAAATAAGAGCTGCAAGTGGGGAGAATATTGCTCATTTGAATTAAAACTAAAATTCCATGGCTTTTACCTGAGAAGTTTTTGTAATCCACTAGGTCAAACATAACGACGGCAACAGCTGACCACGTGACGATCAGGGCGATGACCAGCAGCCAGGCTGCGGGGGAGCTGAAGGTGGTCACTATGTCCTCGGTGACTGTCCTTTTCAGCACTTTCCCAGGGGGCCTGGGCACAGATCCGTTTTTGCTGTCTACCACGGTGGTGGTTGTGGATGCATTTCCTAGTCCAACATTCAGAAAGGAAAGTACAAATGAGAAATCTACACAAGGAAACACACTACCAGGTGTTGTAGCCATCTCTAGCATTATCTACAGAACATGCTATGTGGGAGCAGAACTGTGTCTCCCAGCTCACTTCTGCATTCTCTTTCCAGGCCTTTAACTTCACTCTGAGCCATCCACAAGCGTTACTCATCTCCCAAGTCCCAGGCTGCATTGGGGCCGTGGGCCACTTGTCATTTAACACTTTTATTTGTTTCCTGCTCCACTGTGGCTCCCTATGCTCGCTAGTGTCAAGAGCAGTGCTACTGGGTCTCCCTTCCTTCCTTCCTTCTTTCCTCCCTCCCTCCCTCCCTCCCTCCCTCCCTCCCTCCCTCCTTCCTTCCCTTTGTTTTTTCTTTTCTTCCTTTCTTTCTTTCTCTCTCTCTTTTTTGCCAAAACATCTTTTCATACCCTGTGCCTTTATTGAGGTTCACGACAATCATTAAAAAAAAATAAAACATCTCAACTGAGGGACAAAGTTCATGATGAGGAGTGGGAGTTAGCTCAGTGGTAGAGTGCTTTCCCAGCATGCACAGGGTTCTGGGTTCCATTCTCAGCATATTACACACACACACACACACACACACACACACACACACACAATCACTGAGGAAATAGTTCAAGTGGGTGAAACTGCTTCTTGAGAAGCTGGTTTAACTTTATACTTGGTACTTTTATCAATGTCATAAAATTTCTTTGGGGGGCTGGGGCACAGAAAAAATGGTGTTGAACGATATCTCACAATAGCTAGTAACTTTCTGGTTCCTGTTTCCACAAAACTCATGAGTTTAAAAGGAAATACAGAAGCACAAGAAGAACAGTAAATGCATAAATGAACAGACAAATATAGTTCCTACTCTCACAATCCAGAAACAATTTCCATTAATGGGTTGTTTTCTGTGCATATGCACAAATGTATGATCATGCTTTTATTTGTTCTCAACAAGTAACCATTCCACTGCCCTTCATACGTTTTTCTAGGCAGTACACCACAAACATGCTCTTCTGCCAGTATGCATCTTTTAAAAGTACCATTTATGTACCTGTACAGATTGGTATTTCAATGCTGTACGTGATTTACTCACCCCACTGGAATATGGAAGAAATTTTCCCAGGACACAGTAATAATTTTTCCTTTATGAGATATTTCTAAGCATAGAACTGCTAAATACAGAAATATCAAATATACATACACATTTGAAAATTCACATGCTTTTACCTGCACAAGGCAGTAGCCCTACTTCTCTTTCCTTGTCGATATTATTAGTAGTATCAAATGCATTTACAATCATACAGAAGTAAAACCGCGCTCCCTTTGCAACTTATGGATTATATGAGATGAGTTGTTAATATTCATGTTTTGTCTTTCTCCACTCTGCTATTCTTGTGAAGTTTTCCTTCATTTTCCTACAGGTATCTTTTACACATGAAAACACAAAAGATCACACTTTTCTTTCATTGTTCATATTTCCCTTTTATGGTATCTGTGTATACAGCATGACACTGGGCAATTTGCTAACTCATTTTCTCTGATAAGGTTGCCGCCATTGCATGTCTAGAGAACTTCTTCAGTGACAGTAGGGATAGTCAGATCACATTGACTTCCCTTCGCTCGTAGAAAGTTGCATCTAGGGATAATTTTGAGATCCTCAGAAACAATTATTTTATGTTATATTTAGGAACAATTGAAGATAAGCCAGACTTTCATAACATCCCCAATCCCAAATTACCCACATGTGGAGAAAATAACTGAATACTAAAGAAAAAGAAACTACCAGTCCAAGCCTTTTATGCAAGAAGCACAAGATTGTAACAAGGTTGTAATTTTATCCATGAAATACAGACCACATTGCCCCAGATAATTTAATAATTACCATTCAAAAAAGAAAATACTCTATTAAATATTATTACATTTTTAAAATTTTACTGTTTTTGCCTAAATTACAAGGTTTCTACATGCTGGAGTCAAAAGCAAATCTAAACTTTCAAGTTTCTTTAACATTTCTGGAAAGCAAATTCCACTTAACAGAAAGCTTAGCTGTAGTTTCACTTAAATGTTCGACATCGTAATTGGGAGATTTGGACTTGTGAAAGGGGAAGAAATTCTCTGTAATCCTTCAAGGTCGCCAAGTGGCATCAAAGCACTTCTTTCCATTTGTCGGCTCTTGCTCCATCGCTACACTTCTAACTTTCAATTATGTGAAGCTTTTTCGTGGAAACAGTAAAGTCCAAAAAATTGCAACCACTTTTTCTGGTGCTGAGGGCTCACAGGGGGTTGAACCCAGGGCCTTTGCAATGAGATACATTTATATTTTATTTGTATTGGTCAAATACAGAAATACAAATTTGAATACAAGTTAAATACAAGTTTCAATACAAATAGAAAAGAATTATTTATTTATATTGTTTAAATTTTCAGAGAGGGTCTTGCTACATCGCTAACTTGGCCAGGCTGGACTTGAACCGGTGATCCTCCTGAGTCAGTCTTCCAGAGTGCTGCGATTACCAATGTGTGCCACCGTGCATGGATAAGTTACACTTTTATGGAGAAGAGATTGGGACTAACCTCTGGCTCATCCTTGTATGACCCAAATGGCTGGAGTGTCACTCCTACACTCCTCCCAAGAACAACAAACAGCTATGTGTGATGAAGGAAATTGCCTTCAATTTACTGTTTTGTGTTGTGGAAAGAAAAGTCATGTAAACTGTTTGCACATTTCCTGGTACATGGTAATTATTTAATGAATGGCAATATGAGAACTCATAAACGACATCATCATCATTACCATCCTCATCATTACTACTGCAACCACCCCAGTGCCTCCACGATTATGACTCTGCTCTGACTGTCAGGGTCTTCACAAGGAGAGCCTAGAAAGCACGATTAACCTCAGAAACCAAGGTTGAAGGCTTGACTCCAGTAAACACAGGCATTTGTTTTCATTTAATAAGCACATGCATTAGGCTAAGAATTGCTTAGGGGAACAAAAAGGGTCGTAAGGCCCCATCAGCATGCTTTCCAATCAATTAATTAACTGCTTGTAATATAAGGAAAGAGTATCACATATTGTAATTTATTCATATAATTAGAGGCTGTTTTGCCCCACAGGCAAAATTAAGAGAGATGATCTATAGCAAATGAAGTTATTTCATTACAGCATAATTATGATCAGTGTAAGTCAATTCTTTAAACTAGAAGAACAAAGCTTGAGCCCTTGGAACAGACGTGTACATAGGATGCTTAAGGACAAGCCCGGTTCATAAGACAATTTTTATACATTAAAGGAAAAAAATGAAATCACTGTATTCAAAATTCTGCATTTTAGTTAATAACTTCTTACTCTATTCATTGCTTTTGCCGTAAATTTCATTTCTTACTATGCTTTTCTTTAAAGAAATAAGACAAATAATGTAAAACTTTATGGGCACCCCTCAGAAAGAAAGTCTAATACATTCAAGAGTACATATTAGCAGGTAATGGTAAATAAAAACAATGAGTATAACTATTTCTTAGGCAGTAGTTTGGAATCTAAGTCCATATTTTCGAAAGATTAATAAGCTCCTGAGGCACACCACTGGAAAACATTTAATTAAGATTTTTAAATGACTTTAGGTAGAAATTAACAACGCTAGCAAAAAGTCTCCTTTATCTTTTGGAAAAGCTATGGGAATAGGTATTCTGAGCCCACAAACTCAATTTAGTAGAAATAGTAGTAAGATGGAAAGACACCTTTAAGAGAAGTTTTATAAGCTGTACTTGCAGCGTGGTTTACTGAAGGAAAAATTAGAAAGAACTCATATCATAGACTCTCATTGATTTTCCTGCCTTTCCCATCCCTTCTAATGGTAGTTCTGGAAGTAAGTGAGTGGCAGGAGTGCTTTGAAATGAGATATAAGACCCAAGTCGGCCTGCAAGTGAATCAAACTCCCAGAATAAAGGCTGGCAGGAGAGTAAATGTGTTATGAGTGTTTTGGAGTGGCCTACCTGAAAACTGATAGGTTGCTAATCTCCAGCCTTTTGACCTCTGCAGGGCTTTCTACTACACCAAGGAGAGAACTCTTAAGAATTGTTTCTGCACTTCAAATTCACTTCAAGGTGTTGTATACAGGGTGTTAGATAATGCTGCACATACCTGCCTGGTATCTTGAAACTGAAAGTGTAAGTTTATTGAGATTTAACATAAGTTATTTGACCCGTGGTCAAATTTTTACAATGCAGAAAATTTCAGAAGATGAATTTCTATATTTTTCCTCTTTACTCAGAAAAAATAGTAAACTATAACTTCAAAAAGGAATATAAACTCAGTTAAATATAGCTTTTATGTTTTTTTCCAAAACTGACCTCACACAAATTCCAAATTGTAATTCACTTTGTGATTCTGCCAAGACAATTCAATTTTTAAGGTGAAAATGATAAACTTAATCTAAACTTTTTCATTGTCTTTTTATTTTGGTATCCACCTCTTCAAAATTCTCACTTAAAATTAATCAAGACTCAGAAGCAAAAAGCAATGAAAGTACAGTCTGAGCATCTGATGGCAAAGCAATAAACAGTTTGAAATTAATCAGAAGATTATTTTGCTTGCAGGAAATTTTTCTTGCTTTTCTTGGGAACACACTAACATACATCCTCCATTTTCCATGCCCATTCACTGTGGAAGACACACACAGCAAAAAATAAATAAATAAATAAAATAAAATAAAACTGAGGGGAATAAATTGTCTTCTCTGACAGCTGCTCAAGATAAATGCAAAGAACAGAGTGTGTAATCTGAGATTATTTAATGTTTGAGAAGCACTTTAAAGATGACAAGAGGTAGTTATTGATGCGGAAGAAAAAAATGAGAACTGACGATCCTGAGCGATTTGGCCTGGGTTTCAGCACTTGAAAGCTGGTGTTTTGGCATCAGAACAGAGCCGCGAGGCCAAGTGACCGTATTTGCAATCATTGGCTTTAATTACTTCTTTTAAATTCATGCAAATTATTCCAAGAGACTGGGTTGGGTTGAAAAGAATGGGGACTATCCCAAATGGTGTAGGACTCAGACCCCTGAAGCAAGACGAGGAGCTGCTTAAATGATGCTTATAGGGCCCACAGTTGCATTATCCAGTGAAGAATAAATCATAAACCTCCTGATAAAAGCCACTTAACCTCACAGCGCCTTATTGATCAGATGGTGAAACTGCAAGTGCACCTGCCCATTATCCTTCCTATGGGACATCGGCAACACAGTCTTTTCTTGTTGCTCAGAAAAGATGTCCACATCCGGTGATGGTGCCAGTAAATGTTGTGCCCTCATTATGCAGAAGCATGAATTATGACTTCCACTCTGACCGGGGGGATGTGGACTCTGTAGTGCTCTTACATGGTCTGTCCTTTAAAATCCAGACAGCAAAGGAAAGGAAGTGTGACATACAGACAGCGTTACAAAATACATGTCGTTCACAACTGCAATGAGAACATAGTGCCCAACTACATGTAAGAGGATTCTTGCTGCACTTCCGGGTTCCAAAATACATGCATGGAAAGAACAAGTCTGTAGTCTTTTGCAAATAAACTTGAAGGTAAATCTACCTTTTAACAATTTCACTACTTCTGTTATTTGTAGAACGTCTACATGTCGGATACATAGAGGGCCATGAAAAGCAAATTATGCTTTTTCTGCAAGTGTTTAAAACTGATCAATAGTAAATTTTGAGAAGGAAGAGAAATCATAAGCCACAAAACTAATCTTTCTCAATAACAGCTTTTATTTTTATATGTGCATATATAGATTAACATAACCTTTATGTAATACTAATGTATTAATATCATATATTAATTTGTATATCTAATATTAACTCCATATATCCATATCTATTTATTAATATTTAACAGGTTTTGTATATTTATATATGTATCATAAGAAATAATGTCATGTTTGTAAGAATACAGACTCTAGGTACTCAAAAGAAATAAACAACTTTTAACTATCTTTCAAGGATCAAAACTGCTTTTGACTCAAACAGAAACTTGTTCTCTGATAATTTCAATGTAAGTCCCAAATTGCCACCTCTTTTCCCCAGAATTTTAGGATATGATGATTGTAATGAAATTTGAGAAGACAGTTTGCCCACGCAGGCTACACACTGAGGTAGGGGTGTTTATACATTTTTAAAATATATTACCTGTACTCCACTGCCTCTATTCCTCCATTAAAGTGAGTCTCTCTGTCTAGTGGAGGACCTGGAAAGTGGGCCCTCTACCCCTGCACGCCACACACAGGCTGAGAAGCCCATGCCCTGCACTCAGAGCGCTCTGCGCCCTCTCGTCCCTGCTGGTGGAGGGGCACGGACATTAGCATCTCCCCATTTTCCAGTGGAACAGCTGCAGAGGGTTGCTCTGCTGGGCTCGCCCTGCCTTGCAGACGAGTGTGGAGTTTGTGTACCCTCCACCCCAGCATTTGAAGGAGCAGCAGAGATGGACAGAACCAGGACCAGCTCACTCCTGCACAGCCTCAAGGAGCCGGGTGCTGCTGGGCTCTCAGGTGTGCAGGGAAACCTAAGGTGAACGGTGCTTTGGTCTGTGTTCACATTACTGGCCAACAGGAGTTCTGGTTGTGCTCTTGCTTCAACTAGGGATGTAAATAGCAGCTCGTCTTCATCTGCTTGATGAGAACTGGTCAGAGCCATTCGAATGTTCAACGTCTTTTTAAAAATTACATGTGTTTTTGAAAACCTTTCAGATCACTATGGCGTGTTGAGTGACTGAGCTGTCATAGTCGCCAGTGGAAAGAAGCCTATTAAGCTTGGCAAACTCAGTTTCACCACGTAGAGTTCTCTGGGCTTCCAGACTTCGGGAAACAAGGTCTCCATCCCTTGGCAGGAGTCCCTGGCTACTCCACTTAGGAAGGGCACGTTTCCCCAAAATGTATTTTGAATCATCCCTTCCACGCTGAAAGGATTAGGTTGTGGGCCCTTTGGAGGGTGACCAGGTAATTACGGTGGCACCTAATGATGGCGTCAATGTCCTTACAAAGGAGGCCCAAGAGAGAATGCTCTTTCCTCCCACCAAATGAGGCTGTCAGGAATGGCAGCGGTCCCTAAGCAAGCAACCCCTCACCAGGCAGGGGATCAGCCTTGACCTCTTACTTCCTAGCTCCTAGAACTGTGAGAACTAAATATATGATCCGTAGGCCACCTCCTTTATTTAATTTGTGCAGCAAGTTGCAGAGCCCTTTGCCGTGACCTGCAGTAAACCCTTCCTGCAAAGGCACAGTGATCTCTACTCTTTCTAATTTACACGACACTGTAGTGCAGGTCACACCCACCTTCAAGGGTTACAGGTTTAGAGCTGTAATCTACAGAAACCTCCCAAGCTCTGTGGATTCAGTTTTAGGGAAATAATAATAAAGTTTTCATCGGTGGGAACTATCATTCGCATAGGATAAATATATGATGCATGAACTGTTTTGAGTTCTGAGAAATTAATTTTCTAATATTTTGTCTTTGGGTGGAGATATTTTCTTTCTGGGCCAAATAAAACATTGTACCAAGCCCTTGGATTAAATTGTCCAGTGGATGGTAAACCCAGTGAAATGTAAACCCTGCAGTAATGACATAGTATTTCAATTTGGAAGAAAGAAATGCTAAGTGGAACACTTTGGAATCATTAGCTTTCTGTGTTTTATTGACTCTCATGTGTATGTTTCTATGTTTTCTCTCCTAAATACATTTTTGTGGAAATGGACTTTCCTTAAGAAATAATCTCCTGGTACTTTTAACCCACATGGAGTCACAGTCATACCACAGAGGAGTCCCTATAGCTTCCACTTCACGTCCAGTAAGAGTATGATGACCCCAAAGCCTACAGCCACTCATACTCTTGTCCTGGAAATACACTGGGTAGTAATAATAAGGTTACACAGAAGTCTTCTGCCCAAACTTTACTCAACTAAAATGGTGAATTCCTCACACTACAATAATTACTTTGAGAAAATTTAAGAAAATGCTAAAACTAAGACCTAAAATTATTTCAAGTTCCTTATTTTTCTGAGTGAGTTTTTAGACAAATGACATGAAGCCATCTGATTTATCTTTATACATACATATATATTTTTAATATAGAGCTATTTTTCTATTTTAAAGGACATTTCTTTCCATTTTGGGGAAAGAAAGGATAATTTAATATTTTCCATAAATGAATGCACTTTCATAAGGATATGTAAGACTATACAACAGATAAGCAGGGAAATGGCTAATTTCAAGTACCCCCAGGACTTTCAAAACAACAATTAAAATGAGGTACACCTGTATCCATAATCTTCAATTTTCATAACACAAATTTAATTCCCAATAAGTTGACCTCCTACAGTTATTCTAGAATTAATGTTTTGCCATAATTGGATTGAAAACAGAATTGGGTTTCTTTTTTACTTCTAGTGCAGTAAAATATTTGACAATTTTGCAAGAAAAATGCATACTTAGATTTTAGTGCTTTTGGAATAGAACTTTTTTTCTTTTCATTTAACTTAAATACAAATCTTAATGAAGTTATTTTAAAAGTTTAGAATTGATCAGAAAAGCCAAGCCCAAACCTCCATCTTTCTGGATTGAGTCCACGTATCTCATGGAGAAAATATAGTCTGAAAATGTGGAGAATGATGATGCGCCATATGTATGCTCTCACACAGGTGCGCATGCGCCGGTGTGAATCGTTTCATCTAAGGAAACGGAGCTTCCTTTGGCGCTCAAAGAACTAAACGAGCCTGAATTTGCTTTGTGCATTTCTAAGAGGAATGTTAAGGTATTCATGCGCATATTTCAAAACAGCACGCAATTAGGTAAACACAAAGAATACTTTATACAGCACTGCTCCTTTCCTGAGTTCACAGAGTTTCAGAACTGGGCTGACAAAGATACGCACATCTGGGAAGTGAGGGGAATATTCTTTTTGATATGAATGAAACGGAAACAGATGAGTTAAACAGAAGTATTTTTCTGAAGTCTACTCATTATGAGAGCTTTCAAAGTACTCTTTTTTTCCCAAATAGACTTAAAATCGGCCTTACATTTTGTGTGACGAAGAAATGCCATTTGTCGGCAAGTAATAAAAGGCCTTTTCCCTGGGCAATTACTGTTCCGAAACAACACAGTGTCACAAAGTAAAGCTACAAATGCAGTGAGTAGTAACTGCCCCTTCTGCATGTGTCCCTTCACAGTGTTTAACGTTCAGGTCTTAGTAGGCAGCAGAGCAGTCACGTTGCTGAATTTTCTGGTGGTAACACTGTATCCTCAGCACCCCAAGGCCTCAAAACTAAGCAGGAGACAGGGCATGGCGCTCTCAGTACCTCCTGTGTTCACTGTTGGGCTGACTCCTCAGTGCAGCGCTACTACAGCCAGGGACACAGCCATGTCCTGTCCCCCAGAGCTAGTCCAGAGTCAGTTCCAGGGTTGGGACCATCAGTTTTACATGGAACAGTGCAATTCCCTAACCGTGCGGTCTCTAATACTTTCTCCTAATAGGACTTTACTGAAGGAAATAAAGACAAACTTCTACTTCTGACATTTAAATCACCCAGTGCAGTTATTTCTACAGGGTGAGCTCTTTTATAAGCTCTACTTGACCAAGCTTATTGAAGCATTACAACAGTGTTAGTATCACCAAACCAGAACTGATTCAGTAAAATCAGCTTTGTAAAACTGTGCTTGCCTTATAGCCTGTGCTTTTAGAAACTGCTAAGGTGCTTTCCCCAGAGCAGCATAGCTCTGTGTGTCTGTTCTGCAGATGCTTGCTGGCCAATGCCTTTTCCCAACTTACAAGAGTTAGGAGACATGAGGGACATTTCAGGGAATTTTTTTCTTGCATAGAAATCCTTACCTCTTTCATTTTACTTTAAAAGGGGGAATCACGTTAAATATTCAGATCTGAATATTAAATTCATTGGTTCAGTCTTAGTGGAAGATCTTCAAAGATACCACCAGCTCTGTTCCACATCTTCTCATTAAGTGTGTCTCCTTTAAAAAAATTCCACTGATCATAAAAAAGAGTCAGATCATTAAAATAAAGTTTTGCTGAGGCAGTATTCATGAGAAAATCATGATGGTTAATATCCTAGTACCAAAACTGATGGTAATTATATTGCTTTAGGCTTACACAGGATTTTATCTCTAAGGAAATGAAAAATCATGACCCAGCCAGATTTCTGGAGATTATATATATATATATATATATATATATATATATATTCCAGGGAAATCATTAATTGAGAAGACACAGTCACTTAAAAAGAGCATTTGGGCAATAAAAGAAAGATATGTTCTGAGTAAAGTTCACTAAAACTTGCCCGTGGATAATGGCTGACTTGTCATTTGGCAGAGGTTGCGTGCCACATTGGTCTGCAAGGGAAACCCTAACAAAGTGCCACAAACTGGATAACTACAGAATTAATTAATTACTTTGCAGTTCCAGAAACCTAAAATCAAGGTATTGATAGGGCTGCCTTTGAGAGCTAGGCAAGAAGAAGGGTTTTTCATAAGGGCACCAGAAACACTGGATTAGGCCACTTTTCAGTGATGTCGTTTTCCCTTGAACACCCTGTGAAGAGCCCTACCTACCTCCAAATAAGATCGCATTATGAAGTCTTTAGAATTAGGACTTCAGCATAGAGTCCAGGGGCAAAGACATTTGCCCCACTACAAATATCATTTTGTGTCTTTACCATATCATAAAATTATCTTTAAAAGAGATGAGGTTAAATTTATTCTGAAACATTACCATTAATGAATTGTGAGAAAGGAAGCCTTGAATTAATTAAAGTGAGGACAAAATGTGTGATTCTCAAATTCTAAAGGTAACTAACTAAATACTGTAAAATTGTTCATGGGATGGCTTCTAGTATTAATTAGGTAGGTCAGATTTAAAAATACACTTAAAGTAGGATGGAAATGTGTGCATGCAATAGTGACATGTGGGACATCACTATATCTTAATAAATAACAGAATGTCATAACTCAGTAAGTATGATTGAGTCAGATATTTAATGAAACTACCTCTACAAATTATTCTTTCTCTCATTAAATTGAAATATTAGACCTTTTTGTCAAATATTTGTCTTTCTACTAATCTTACTTTTTACACTTTACATAACTGTAATGTAGCTGAAAATCACATATTTAAACCAGACATGGATGTGAACCCAGCTACTAAGTATAATCAAGAGGGAGCATCAGAAGTTCCAGGCTAGTAGCATGAACATCTTAAGATGCTGTTATATATATATATATATATATATATATATATATATATATGTAAACACTGGGGTTATATCTCAGTGACAGAGTGACCTAGGGTTCAAAAATCACATATTTTGTCTTCTTCTGAATAAATCATTAATTACAGATGTTATACCTTCTTAGAATGTTTTAAATTGTAGCCTTTGCAGGATTTATTTATAGCATATCATTTTGAAAATTGCTAAATTAAAATATTCATAATGAAACATGCTTCTTCAAAGGATACCTACTTCCTTTACTTATCAGAGAGAGAAAAAATTCTCTCAAACATTTAAGTAATGACAAATACATAAATGTTACAAAACAGAATGAAATTCCTGCTGTAGTATTTGTTAATGGATCCTAAGAAAATTTGCTCAACAATATCCACTATCCTCATTTTCCATAACATAGGAGTCCTTTTAGGGTTGATGAACTGCTGAAAAGTTATTTAAAAAATTCTTTTAATATGTATTTAAATATTACTTAGGTAAGATGTTTTTAGTGTTAAAGAAAAAGCTTATTCAGATTAACAAGAAAGCTAAGGGATGCTAAGTTGTAAAATGATCATATTATAATGTTTACTGAGAATACCTGACAACTAAAACAGAAAACAAATGAGTATGTACAGAGCACAGTTCCAAGCAGGGTTCTTCTTGTGTGACATACAAACAGCACTGAGTTACACTGTGAGCACTACAATTCCTTAATGCACAAAACAGAGTTTTGAACCCACAGAATCCATAGTGCCATCAAAAGCCATAGGAAACAGCAACATTTCCTGCTGTCCTGCAAGTTGTTTCTCATGAAATGTAAATGGAGGAAAATCCATAAAAGCAAAGTCTTAATTATGTAAAGCAGGACATTTTAATGAAATTATTTATTAATTTATTCCATGGCTCATTTGCATTTTCATAGACCTTATGAATAAAATCTTTTAAAATCTTATTATTCTAGTATTGTCCCCATGAAGCAGGTGTTACTATTTCTCATCAGAGACTTCCTCTACTCACATCCTCCTCAGATTCTCTGACCTAAGGTGCGCTAGTGGCCAGTGGCCCTGATAGGGCAAGAGAGACTCCATTTTGTTTTTGTAACTCCATTTAAAAAAGTCATTTAAACTTTAGGTGAACTCACTCCTCATCCCTTCCTTTTAGATAACCATAAAACAATAAGAGGAGAAATAAGTTTTTTGTCTAGGGGAACCAGTAGATAAAAAAACCTGTGTGAGTAAGGTAAGATTAACTGCCTCCTGCCTAATACACCTGGGAAATATAAATTTTGGGACATTTTGTTAGAAAGCCTTGGAATGTGGTTACTATGGAAACCAAAAAGGTATTTGGACTGGAAGCAAAGTCCAGATTGGCCTGCATCTTGTTTTCTGACTCTTTGTCGGGATGTTGGTTGCTAGCTCCAGTAAAGGTTTGTTTGTTTGTTCCTGTATTCAGTCTCTCATGGGGGCTTTCTCACTGAATTTTGCCATAACAGTCCCCAGATTGACTTGCCCTGGGCTAGATCTTGATGAAAGACTCACTAGCTCTTGAGTGAACTTTCCACAAATCTCTTCCATGAAAAGAGTTTGAAACTCAAGTGAGAAATTAAAAAACGTTCAAGTATCTATTTCCTCAAGGCCATGATTGTGTTCCTAAATGTAAAGAGTAACAAAAGAAGATCTTGTCAGGTTATTTTTACAGACTTTAGAAACATGCTGCCCTTCAACAGCAAATTTAGGGAGGAGCAGTCAGTGGGGGGCAGGACACAGCCATTGGGAATCATGCGAAGAGCAAGTCAATTTCTGCAACTGTGAATCAAGAACCGACCCTCCCCATGGTGCACAGAATGAGATGAAAGCTAAAGAATATGATACAGGACTCTGCAAGGAATTGCAGTTAAAGGAATTCATGACCCCAATGAACAGCAGTAGACAGACATGCTCTCGGTCAGGTGACCCCAAACCAGCAGATCCCATGACTACCACCTTCACCTTTGGGCTTTGTGCTCTAGCAAGACTGAATCCCAACAACACAAAAGGCTCACAGAGTATAAAGAACAGCACACACCATGCATCAGGAAGTTCTGCCTCCCATCTTTGATCTCTCCCGTGTATCCACTCCAGCAAACCCAGCACGCCTGTGACTCCTGACTCTCACACACTCTTTCATTCCTCTATGCACAAGAGCAGTCCAAAGCCTGACACCCCGGTGAGTGTCCACCTTCCCCTACTGCGTCTTTGGAACTTGGTTTTACTGGAACGTAGTCTCTGGGCAGGCACTGTCTTACTCTGTTGTCTCTGCATGTAGCAGAGTTGAGCAGCAGAAACACAGAGTAGATGACCACAAATACATTTCCTTCACTTAAAATACTTGCCAGTTCCTGCTGCGTGGGTCTAGGAAAATGACTGGCATCACAGGAACTTAAAAAAAATGCATTAAGTGGTTTTAAAGTTGGTAAAACATAATTTAACATAGTATCCCCTGTAATGAATTGGGCATAGGGAAGGCATGTAGCAAAGTGAAACAAAAGTGGGGTCTAAATGAAGGAGTGCTGGCCTCATATCCCAGCTTCCTTCCTTACTAGCAACTGCACATCAGAATTCATCTGTAATCAAGATCATAAAATTACCTCATAGAATAAAGTATCTAGAGGAGCGTCAGACACAACAGGTTCTGGCTTCCTTCCCCTCCGTTCCCATCCCTCCCCCCGTCCTGCTCCTGGTTACTAATGGGTAGTAGGGATAAACATTCTTCCAGATAGAGAAAGCTTTTAAAAACATCTCTCTGGAGGGAAAGTCTCTTTAACTCTATCCATTCATCCTTCTTTCTTTCCACTCTGTACACAGCATTCTGAAGGGTGGAGATTAAACCACTTTTTCATGGCTGTTGAAACCAGGGATATATAATGGAGGATGTAAGAAGCCCTGGAGACTTCAAAGTTTATTTCCTTGTAGAGAGTTTACATTGAGAAGTAAACAGTCAGCACTCAACTCATTCTTAACTATGGCTAAAATAAAGATGAGAGACATAAGCAATTCAGAAATGTATTTCTCCAACCCATGTGCGGAATGTACAATGGGTAAAATTATGCATTTTTTATTCATACACAACTCCCACTGTGTCTAATGCATTCACTATTAATTACAAAATGGCCAGCATTAGTATTTTGTTAATCCCTTCCACAGTCCTGTGCTATTCTTTATTCTAAACAGGCAGGAGGTCCCAAAGGATTGTTTTGTAAGGTAGTTATTTGGAGCATAAATGTATCTTCCCATTTTAATTAAAGGGTGTTATAAAGGTTGGGTATGGTCTCAGGATGCCTATCAAAATCTTTTTAATATTATGCAGCTGAATTGTTATACAAATAAAATTGTAGATATCTTCATGCTTCGCAAAGTGTTTGCATATTATCTACATAAGGGATTGGCAGGAACAAGTTCTAGTCAGCTGAAACTGCTCTTCCTTTAGGGAGTTTTGGATACACCCTCTGGGGGGAGACCCATGTCTTCTGGATGATTCCAGATCTCTTCCTGTATTCATTTCTCTTAGATCTCCCATGTTATACTGCAATTGACTGTGGAATGTAAGCACCTTCATATGGCTTATATCTCTTTTTACATGTATGATGCCTAGCACAATGACCAGTATTAGGTAAGTGTTATTGAACTGGTGTTCTCAATATTAATTGTTTATGTACCTTTTGTGTAGTAGATGCTCCAAAATGTGCATTTCCTTAGACAGGACCCTCTGCCTGCCCCTTACATGCTCAGAGCCAGCTGTTCTTCCAGGAAGACGTTCTGTGTCTGACCCCACAGGACCGGACCATTGTATGCTCTGAGGCCTTGCAGGGAAACAGAGTCACCTCCTTTCCCTGAAGCCACTGGCGGATCTGCATGCAGCACCACTGGACCTGGGTGGTCAGAGCTCTGGAAGGAGGGAGTCGAGGAATGTAAGAGATCTTCTGGGAAGGCCCTGCTTGGCTGCATGAAGGGGAGGGATGTAGATTTAGACAAGGACAAGAAGCTGAGCCGGCCAGTGATGTGGGAATGTGCGGAGATACGCGTGGAGGGTGGTTGAAGGGGAGGAATTGCAGTGGGTAAGTGCAGAGGAGCTAGAACGAGGCTAGGACATGATTAGAATATTGCTAGGATGCAGCTAGGACACGGCTAGGATGTGGCTAGGACATGGCTAAGATATCACTAGGATACAGCTCAGACAACGCTAGGACATGGCTAGGAAGTGGCTAGGATGTGGCTAGCACACAGGATACAATTCTGGAAGACAGTGGTGGTAATGGTGCTCTAAATTTTCTGGGCTCTAAAGATTTGCCCTGGTAGAGATACCTGAGAATGGAAATAGACTCTGAATTTTATTAAAAATATCAGCCGCTCTAATTCTGAGAGTAGAAGAAGAGAGCTGAGCAAGGACAGACTCCAGCATTCGTGTCTCGCGGGTGAGCGGAGCCAGCGTGGGGAGGTCTTCGTCAGCGCAGGCAGCAATGAACTGTCCTCTGTTTTGTTCTTTTGAACTTTAGAAAGTAGGATTCTTAGTTCGGCACAGTTGTGCCTATCTGGTAGTACTTCCTGCATGTGTGGCTTTTTTAAATTATAAAAAAATTAAAATAATTTATTATTTACATTGAATTGAGTTGAATAACTGAAGTCAACTGGAAAGTTCTAGGTATAAAAAACTCCATAAGTTTTTTTAAACATGCTGTGTGTCTTTAACTCCTTATGATCTTAACCCACTCTCCAGAGAAATGTACCCATTTCTCCGAGGTAAGCTAGCAGAACCACAGCATAATAAAATAGAACATAATAAGAATTAAGTATTGTAATAGAAATTTCAATAAAGGTCCAGTATTAAATGTTCTATTCTTGTCTAGATTTATGGCCAAGACAAAATCTCTTGGTTTGTAGATAATAACATACTGGTCATCAGTCATTCTATTGTCTGTGGGCCGAATTTACCACTTTTTATGAACAACATCATGAAACACATGAAAGGACCTCTGAGTGGTGTGCTCTCCTTAACATCTAGTTCTTACTTTTCTGAGGTTTTGAAAATAAACTTGTCACATTCTGTACTGTTGAAAACTGATTTCATGATGCAGAGACTATATTTCTTCTGTACCAAATCAAGTGACAGGAAGAACCAGAGGATCACGGGCTTGACCTGGTCCAGCCACTCCAAGGGCTCAGGATGCTGAGGAGTATGCGGTGACCCTTCTACTGAGAAGCCACCTGGGATCTCAGGGCTTGCTGCATATAATACATGCTACACTTGCTCAGTTTTTTAACATCTTGGCTGGGCAGCCTCTGACCTACATATTTTCAGGGGCCATATCTTGGCAGGTAATAAATAACCAGTTAGGTTAACAATGTCCCACATCTGTGTATTTCTTCACAGCCACACACATCATGTCCACTGAACTTCCTGTGGTAGGCTGGTGGCTCATCTCCTTCACATTTTAGAGAAGAGGAAATTGAAGCTTGGAGAGATTATGCCAGAAACCCTGGAAAATGGTAGGACCAAGAGTCGAACCCAGAACATAAACACATTCTTTCAGCTGCAACGAGAGCACTAGGAACATACGTAAGTACCTACTGAGTGCTGTGCACTAGGCATTATTCTCAGGGCTGGGAATTTCATCTCTGCTTTGCATATGGTTACACCATAGTGAAGAGAAATGGGATTTGAATTTGTCTGCAGGATGTGTGGATAACAGAGGTGTGCTGCAGCTTAACTTCATCCTTCACCTTCCTCAAATCAGTTGATTCTATGAAGTATCAATCTCCACCCACTGGCAAATGAAGAAAAGTAAATGAAGTCACTGCTGACCATATAGAGAAACCAAGGTCCAGGCAAATCATAGTACTTACACAAATTCCCCTTTCCCTGGACTTACGGTGAAAGACTTTGGAAAGGTCACCTTCAAAAATAAAACACTTATTGATTCTATGTGCATGTGAACTGCAACCACAGTGCAGGACAAAAATCTCAAAATAGCTATAAAGGCAAAGCTACTTCATTGTTATATGATTTTCCCATAATAGTGACTTCGGGCCAATACCACCAAAGGGCAGTGATCATGTTTGAAATAAGTATGTAATTTAGATTTATAAAGGTTGATTTTTTGGTACCAGGAATCGAACTCAGGACCTTGGGCTTGCCAAGCAGGTGCTTGTGCCACTGGGTTATATGCCCAGCCTAGATTTATAAAGTTATACAGCAATACTAAATTAAATTTTGGCTTTGAATATGGTACTTAATCTAAAACCAGTTCTTATTTAAGTTTCAGATATTTAGAACTTAGATCATTGTTACTCTAAAGGCTGGTATACAGTAACTGGATAAGCCAAAGGGCTACATACTACTATTTATTTGGATTTCTTGTTTGAATAGTAGTTTTCTAATGTATTAAAAAAGAGAGAAATTAAAAAGACATTATGGAAAAGGAGCATGTTTGAGCTTCTGTCCACATTTGACTTTCCATGAATTGCAAACGTAATAAAAACTAAGATCACAGACACACAAATGGAACTAGAAACACATAGCCTGACTTAATCTTCTCTAATAGGTCATTAGAAAAAAATTAAACGCTTGTTTTCGTCTTCAAACCACTTTCAATGCCCATCTTATCTCTCATTAAAACTTTGTTACCATAATTTACGTCAAGCATTCTCTTCCACTTTTCTTCTGTGTAGGTGCTTTCTTTCTATCCTCGGGTCTGTAATGAGCTTTCAAAACATTTTAGAGGAACATTTGGGTACTGGGTTGGCTTTGCCTCTATCCCTGAGAAAATCAACGTAGGAGGAAGAAAGGTGTATTTTCTGGCTCACGGTTTTAGAAATTGCAATCTGTGGTTCTCTGGCACTGCTGGTTTCTCCTGAACTTCATAGTGGAGGCATGGACTAGAACAAAACTATTCCCACCATGACAGCAGGAAGTGGAGAGAGAGACTGCAGGGGTGGGGTCTCTACATTCCTCTCCCCAAAACCTGACTCCCCAGAACCTCACAGTCCTGCAGCCCAGCCCTTAGAAGTGACCCCTGCAAGATGTTTAAGACCAAAATATAGTAGGTATTTTACCTTGTAGTTTAAACCATAGTTGAGAATATTTGTTTATCTATGAGTTTCTTAAATTTTCCCTCTAATGGACATGGTGTATACATTCACATATCACAAGTTTCCTGAACACTTACTGTCTCTCAGGGTTCTACGTTACGAGAATGAAAAAGATAGACCTAGACTATGTTCTCTCTACTTTTTGAAGATTTGAAGATTTTTTTATACTTTTCTTGCTACCGTTGCCCATCTTTGCAGACTCCAAAACCTTGTGCTTGGAAACTGGACCCAGAAACTCCCTAACTCCCTTGAATATCTCTTTTTGCAATATTTTTTTAAAAGCTGGGCATTTCTGGGTATTTCCAGAAATCTTCAGCTTGAAAATCTACAGTAATAAATTCAGTCACTTCTAGCATTTACCTTTGCTCAAATTCATCAGCAGCAGTAGCGCACAGAGCCCTGCTGACATTCTCTTATATTCTGTTGAAGAAAATGGGACTGGCCCCAATACTGTCGTCAGGGGGCGTATCACTGGACTGATCTGAAAAGAGCTGATGTCATCCAAAGACTGGTAAAATGCAAGAGCCCATCAAATGATGGCCATAACTAAGCCCCTTTTCACTCTTTGATATACACACATTAAGCTTTTACCCCAGCAGCGCAGGTGACACAAATAAAGCAAACCTAATCCTGCCCTTAAGAGTCCCTGAGACTGCTGAAAAAGACAGGAAAATGATGTGTAGTTACAGCATTGTGGATTGTGTGACAGTGTCCTGTGTAGGCTGCTACATCTGAGACAGAGTGCGAGGGAGACAGCTAAGCGGGGCTCGGCAGTGGCTAGAGTCAAAGCCCAGAGAACCAGAAAAGGTTATGCTTAAGCTTTTGCAGGCTTATTCACACCCCTGGAGGCAAAGACACTTGTAGCAAAATGTAGAGAGGAGAGGATAAGGAATTAGGAAGGCAGAAAAGACCCGGATGCTAGCTGCGAATGCTGAGCTGGTGAGGCTGACTTCTAATACATGGTGTGGCGAGCCAGACCTGAGTTTCACGCAGAAGTATCTTGATCACGTGTGCATTCTGTAAAGTTTGCCTAAACATCAAGGCACAAAAGTCAGGGCAAGTCTCTGAAACTAAATTAGAAAATTTTGCAGAAATCCAGGTCCCTGTCCTAAGAAGCTGAACTCTGCGATGGTGTGAGGGGTAGAAGGAGGTAGAATTGAAAGCTATTTAGGGAATGATACCTGGAAGGCTTGAACGATTTGATGATGGTGATGAGGTGTGCACAGCTGGGGGTTTAATAACGCAGAGATCCCAGGAAGGGGAGGGCGACTGATTGCCTCTGAATTTCTATGCCTAGAAGCATGGACTCATTTGCAAAGACAGAAAACTGGGGGGGGGGAGCTGAGCTTTGTGATGATTCATCTTGATTGTCAATTTGATTGGCTTAACAGGAGACTAGCACAGCACACTGCTGGGTGTCTGGGTGAATCATGGAAATGTGACTTGGGCCTGTCTCTGGTCCCTGTGGCTTTCTCCCTGCTGCTCTTCCTCCTGCTCTCTATTTCCAGATACTCTGAGTGGACCACCTTTCCTTGCCCCTTGATTCCAGCCATGGACAGAAACCATTTGCTCCTTCAGTCTGTGTATGTCAGCCATTTAGTCCCTGCAACAGAAAGCTGAGCAATAAATATTTAAAATAACTGGGACAGCTGGGTACCTCTCTGGGTAGAAAAAGGTTGCATCCTGGTTATTCACATTTTATAATTACTGATGGCTGTGGCACACATTTACAAACACATACACACACACTTGCCTTTTTGGTATGTGTGTGGCACAAGGAATTGAACCCAGGACCTCGTGCACGCTAGTAAATGTTCTGTCGTTAAGTCATGCCCTAGTTTTGAGAATTGTACTTATTTTTAACCCAATAAATTTTGAAATTATCCATGTTATATGCTAAACATGCTGGTTATGCTGTTTTTGATAAACGTTTGACTAAATAAACGATCATTAGAATTGAACGCTCATCTTTAAGCAAGGGCCGTCATCCTTTCCATTATCGGGACAGGCAGCACACGTTGGACATGAGTCAGTCACTCAGGTCCGAGGCAGCTGGGAGCCTGGGACTGTTCCACACGGTCCTGAGTGAGCCTGTGCCTCCACCTCTCCCCACCAGAAGGGTCTTGGAGAGCCTCTTACAGAACAAGCTGAAAACACTGCAGCTTTCAGATCCAGCAACAAGTGCTTCTTACAGCAAACTGAATTCAATTACAGTATTACTGGATTATGGTATTAATTAGGGATTATCTTATTGAGTCATTTCCATAAATTATTTCTTAATGAGAGTCTGTATCTCCTCTCATCTGAGGTATGTGGCCCTTAACATTTTAATTGTGCTAATTTGTAAGAGTGAAAGCAAATATGGTTCATAGGCCAAGCGGGAACTATCCACGGAGCGTCAGCTATATGGATATAAACTTGTTAGTAAAAGCTGATAGGCTCTAAGTGTCAAATGTACCTGTGATAAACTCAAGAGGAGCGTCAAGAAAGATTTAGAAGTTGTGATCAAATACTTTCTCTCTCTACAGAAATTATTTCACTTGCAAAGATCCCTGTGCCATAACATGAGCAAACTGCCTTTTCTGTCCACACAGTATGCGTTGCTACACCACAGAGATGCCCTAATAGCTCCCTCAACCTGAAATGCTCCATGAATGGTTTGTGTCTGAATTCATAAGACTGCTTGAGGAAGGAATTTTAAAAGTAGATATCCTCCCTGTAGAAGTAATGCAATTTATAGATGTGTTGATTAAAAGTTCCAGTATCACCATAAGTTGCTTGACAACCTAAAGATACTTCCCATTTTTAAGAAATTATTAATCCCTTATCTGTTTGCTGTTAAATTGCTCCAAGGTTGCACAACCTAGTATGTTCTGGGCACAGAACTTCGTTAGGACACACTCAGCTCCATGCTTTCAAGATTCCTTTTACAACAGAGATGTACATTGCAAGAAGGTGTCAAATTTACTTACTGCAAGTGAAGACGATGATGTGGAAATCAGAGGCCTGAGCTACAGGTAAGAATCAAGAGCTCAAACTTTCATCTCTTGGGCAACTCATTCTGTGGCTGCTGTACTCATGTTTCTGGAATGTGGAATGAGGACAACAGTAACCACCCTGGTAGGTGCGTCACAAGGTAGATGACAGGCCTGTCAAGTTATAAGCCACATTGTATATGCTTCGGTATTGTTATTATCATCAGTGGTTATTGTCAGACATTTAACTTAAATGAGCATCATTTTCCTGATCTATAGAAGGTTAAGGTAAAACACCTGTTCTATCCTAAAGGAAACCTTCAAATGTCATAAGTAGCCTTCTTGGTTAAATAAATTGTTCACAACCACCCAGCTTGTGAAAGAATCAATATGAGAAAATCAATGTGGAGCTACTTATTAGAAGATAGGAAAACTCTAAAGTAAAAGATCTTTATAATACAGACTCAAAATATAATGTATATGAATTCAGACAACATGGCTTTCATTTCATCTCTTCATCTCATTAGCTGATTTAACCTGAGTAAAATATGCACTCTCTGTAAGTCAGGATCCTTATTTGGCATGGGATGATTAATATGACCAATTGTCTAGGGAACTTGCAATAGTTTAATGAAACAATGCTTCTAGGCACTTGAAGCCTTAGCTCTGTTCCAGTATGCTCTTCCCAGGAGTTAAATTATCTTATTGCCAGTTTTACTTTAGCCTTAATAAACATTTCACAAAGATGGTTATCATAAACATCTTTAGTGAAAAATGGCTCAATATTGACAGCAACTAAGAGAGTCTATGTATTTCAAATATATAGCTGTAAATCCACTGAACTTGGCAACATTTTTCTTGGAATGCATGGTCAATTCACAGAGGAGAGAATTGACCAACAAATCAGAAACTTTCCTCATACTATGAAAGAAATGAAACTTTGAAAGAAAGGAAATCAATCATTTATATTAAATCAGAAAGCATTCAAAGTACATTTTACAGTAATGGAGAAGGCATTATTAACATATATTTAATGTGGTTCTTAAAATTGGAATATTTTTTGAAGAATATTTGTATTGTCAAATGCAATATATACATCAAATGTGCAAAATCACTTACTTATGAGCAAGCATTTTAAATTTTTACAAGGAATTAATCATGCCGAGCAAATATATAGTCATTCCCTCATAGTTGATAATAAGAAAATAAGAAGTTATATCAACACATACCAAAAGAGAATGGCTAAATAAATAATATAATACAGCCATGCAAATGCTGATGAAAATTTTTATTCACTGATAACAAAGGATGCCTAAGAAATTTTATGAGAAATATGTAAAAATACATTACTCAACCATAATCCTAGATTCAGTGAAAGTGCTAATTATGTGTACGAAAAGGTATCAGAAGAACATAATATAGTCACAACGGAAGTGATGGGATTGTGGTTTTCTTTTTTTTCTATTTGTTCTTTTTAATCTTAGACCTTAAACACATATTACAGTACTTACGCATTAAAAATAAAAGAAATCCAGTTAAGTTGCAAAGGAATGAATAATACTCTCAGAGAAATGGGTTGATAAATACAGTGATACCTTAGGTCACAAACATAATTCACCCCATGATTTGGAAAAGATGCCATTTGTCTGCATGTGAAAGATGTCCTCTGTGTTCATCACCCAGTGCAGACTTTGTGAACAAAACAAAATTTTGACAAAGTGTTCAGGAACTGAGGTAGCACTGTACTAGGGTCATTAATTACACTGAGGATTAAACAAGAGTTGGCAAAGCACAGACGGCAAAGCACAAAATCACATCTCCCTTTGTTCTTCTGCATGCTGACCCTTGTGGTCCTTCGGGAGTCCCGTTTTCCTCCTCCCAGGGTCCTTGCCTGCGAAGAGCGGTCCAGCAGTGCGGCAGCTGTGCCAGGGGCTGGTGTCTTCTCCTGGGCTGTGCTGATATCATGCACCTAAACTCTGAGCATCCCCCATAAAGTTCATGCATCTTCTTGCACTGGATTAAAATCCCTCTGTTCTCCCAACTGTTGTCTCTGTCTGATACATTCTATTTGTATTTAGTGAAAAAAGAGCCATTCTGTATGATGTTCTTCAAAGAGTGGATGAAATATAAGGAAAAAAAAAAAACCATTTGAAATAAGTAGAACTAAATTCCCATCAGAAATCCTAAAGTAAATTCTTCCAATAAGTCAAAAAACACAGACGGGAGACTAAAGTATTAATTCTAAGTGAATCCATACATTTGTACTTGTTCAGTTGACCACTAATAAATGAATGGAAGGATTCTTTGCAAGTAACAGTTTTTTAAAAGATCCAAACATATACTAAACTTTAACAAGTGCCATATTGAATGAAGCCTTGAAAATGCCTAGATAGTAAAAATATTAGAGATAAAAGATGCTGAGATGGATACATCGAGGAGAAATGTGACTAAGTCATGGTCATATCCCCCATCATCTTGCCTTTTTACTTACAGCGTAAGATCAGGTCCGAGCATAAAATCAGCACTGCTTCCTGTCTTTGGACCCATCGCAAATGTGATGCAGGGAAGACCTGAAGGGCCTGAGAGCTCCTGTTCCATAGGGCCTCGTGTCCATTCATCACATAATGATTTCCTGGGATTCTACTCTATGCTAGGCACTCTGTCAGGTGCCTGCATTCAGAGGAGAAGATTTCTTTACGATTTCTGCCTTCACTGGGCCAAGACTAATAAGTGACCAAAGTTGATATTAAATAACTCTACAGATGAACATTTGCACCTGTAATGAGTGTTACAAAGAAGATGAACCCCTGCTGTGAGAGTTTTCAGTGGGCCCCAGCCACAGCCGGTGATGGCTGGGCTGAAATCTAAGGGTGAGGGGAGTTCATTCAGCAGGAGCACACTAGTGGGCTACTCTTTTCCTTCTACTGCAAGAATGGGGACTTTCTGGGAGCAAGATTATAGGAGTGTAATGTTCCTAGCATTTGACCTGAGGAAAATTGTGTATTAAGCTCACATGAGCTCTGAAGTTGGCTCCTGGGCTCTAAATACATCTAGCAAAGCAGATCAGACCTTGACAGTGTGTTGCAGATGTGGGAGACCTTGCAGTAGAAAACCCAGACTCCGGAGACACAGACACAGGAAGACACTAAATACATGTGATTTTGAGCCAGTGAGTTGCTGCTAATACCTTTGTGCAAGGACAGAAACAGTGCAGAAGCCTAAAGCTGAACTAACTTGGGGAGAACTTCCTTTACCTAGATCATTTGTGGGATATTATGAAAGCTCAGTGTACTTAGAAATTTCATCGTCCCTGAAAAATGTCCAAATGAGATTAGCATGTGAAAGAAAACTTCAGAGTGAAAATTAAACGCGTTAAAGTTTTCTTTACATTCTAAATCGGGTACATGCAAATATTAACAATTTTTAGAGTAACTAAGAGAAGTAAACAGGGTAAAAAATAAGTTACATGATATCCACAAGGTAAGAAGGGAGGAAGAAGAAAAATGAGGCAACTGCCCCACTCCACTTTTCAAGTTAGAAGAATAGTGTAAACTCCACTACAGAAGGAAACATAAACAGAAGATTCACCAAACATTTTTCATGCACAGAACCAGTATTTAGTACAAGTACAGAATCAAGGCAGCCATTCATTTTAATTGGTTCGGTGGGGTTTTTAATCAGTCAGTCCTTTGGTTTATCTGTTAGTAAATTTTGAAATGGCACATCTGCACATTCTCAAAATATACTGCATGATTTGAAATTTATAGGTAATGATTTAATATTACTAAAAGACCGGAAAAAAAATGGAACACACCTAGGGAAATATTTTTTGTCTTGGCTTTTTCAGCTTGAATAAAAAGTGGAGAATAATGTAAGATTAGTGATCTAAAAGAGAAAGGGTCACTATGAAAGAGAGCAGTGACCTGCTATTTTTCAAATTTAAAAATAAGAAAAGAAACTGTGTTGAATGTTAACAGGAGGGATTTAGGCAAAGGCATCTGGACGGAGCTATTGTTAGGTATAAAATCGCTTTCTAAGGAAGTGTTGAATACCCATGCATGGAAATATTTAACCATATGGTAGATGTTCATTTTCTTTGACATTTCTTAAGTATAAGTATGTTCTTATTTGTAGACAGTTAAAAAACTAGTAGTTTTTGAGACCTTAATTTTATAGCATTGACTAACTCTTGTTATTTTAACATGAAATTGCTTGAAATGACCTTGAACTTTTCTAAGTCTATTTTCCTATAATTTTATCTATTGTATCATATTATTTCTCTCTCAGTAGAGGAATAAAATCAGTAACTACTTGATAAAGGCAATGTAGATTCACTGAATAAAACAATGAAAAATTTAGTGACTAATTACACTAAATAAGGACTCCAGGCAACTGGCTCAGCTTTCACTTACCAAAGTAGTGGAAAATTTCATACCCTGAAAAAGTCTAAGATTCATCTGGTAAACCAACAAGTACACAGACTCATGATTTTGAGATGACACCAGAGTTTTGGGGGGCAAAACCCAAGCTGTGTTTATAACCTGAAGCATTTCTATTTCAGTTAAAATGAATTAAAAATTTAATAGAGAGTTAATAAATAAATACATTTAAATATGTCTCTGAAAATGTTATGTTCCTTAATTATCATAAGCAATTCAAAGTTGGTCAATACTTTTAGGAGGAGAGAATATAATCCTTTTCAATATTTGTCAATTAAATGCCATCAACATTATTAAGTAATCAATTATTTTATTATTCTAAAGAAAACTTGCTGGGTGTGATGGCAAAACACTGTAATCCCAGCACTTAGGAAGCTGAGGCAGGAGAATTGTCATGAGTTCAAGATCAGCCTGGGCTACAGAGTGAACTCAAGGCCAGCCTGAACTGCATAGTGAGACCTTGTCTCAAAAAGACAAAAAAAAAGTAAAGAAAACTCACTTATTCAGTATTTTGAAACTTTTTTATTTGTTAATCTTTGTGCTACTTTTATTTTTAAAATTTATATATAGCAAAATCAATTCTTTTTTTAAGTTTTAGTTCCATGAGTATTAATAAGTGCATGTTGCCTACTCTTTGTCTTTTGTTTTTGACAAAGGAATATCAAGGCAGATTAAAAGCGATTTACCTTAGACTTCTTCACTGAAGCTTTGGAAAAAGTTTGATTTCACAATGTAGTAGACAAGTTTTGTTTATCCAGGAGTTCATGAAAGTTCAGTTCCACTTACTGGTCCTTACTAAACTTCTAGAGTAGGCCCAGATTGCCCTCCAGGATGGCCAGTCCTGGGCTGACCCCCTCTACTAAGATTAGAGGGTCTCTTCTGGAAAGGAAAAATCAAGCCTAGTTTGTACTCTCCATAGAACCTTGATAAGCTAGTGCAGCAGCTAAAGGTCCCAGGAAGAATCTTTCTAACCAAAGTGCTTTGAGATGGTGATTATGTAAGTAATAAACTGGAACTCCAGTCTTGAGAGAAGAGTGTCTGCCATATGTGAGCTACCTTGTTTTCCAGAAAGTCAAGATTTGGGGGGCTAAGCATCAGGGACAGCGAACACTTGTTCCCTTTCTTAGTGGAGGGCGGGGAACAATTGACCAAGCATTTCAAAACTTTTGAAGCCGAGCAGAGGCAGCTTACTGTACGTCAGAGATATCTGTGAGGTATCAAGCTTCATACAAAGCACCCTATGATGCTAAGTATGCATGAATTGATGAAAATATTTAAATATTAAAAAGCACAAGAATAAAATGTTTTACACTTTCTATGCATTTTTAAAACTGAAGCCTTTATGGCAATGATAAAAGTATCAGTAGCGAATAAAGCTACGTTTAAGATTTGGCAAAACAGAAATTCTGTGATAGTACATGCAGCTAAAAGGAGTCTGAGTTTGTTGCTGCCCAAGTAATCCAGCACTGTGAGACTTTTTAAAAAGACTCGTTCACATTCTTCCAACAGTCAAATACCAATTATTAGCGATTTAGTACTTTTTGGTTTTTGTCACTGGATTCCATCATTTTGTTCATTTCAGTTGAAAAAGATAAAGATCGAAGAGCAAAGTAGTTACCTAAACAGGCTGCAACCTTCCCTCACCTCCCCCTGCTGGCAGAGGGCCCGGAGGAGCAGCCCTGCGGTGGGCTCAGGAGCGCGGATCTAGCTGCCCCAGCGCTGAGCCGAGGATGCCTTTCTCAAGACCCTGCGTGGTTCTGGCGCACTGAGGTCTGGAAGGCGGTCGTGCAGGTTTGTGAACCTCACTTCTTTACATCGTCCATCACTCAAGGAAGGTAACACTACTAGGAGACGTTTCGATCTTGTACTCTTTTAATACTAACTCAACAATCTACAAGCCATACTTATACAGAAGAAGACATACAAAATTATTCTAGAATAGCAATGTTCCTATTAGCTAGTTTTATCTTCAAAATAAGTGTTTCAGAAATTATTCTTTTGTTACCCAGGTCGATGAATATAACAATATTATAACACTATTATAATGCCTTATCTTTTTTTTTGAGACAGAGTTTTTCTTTGTAGTTCAGGCTTATTTTAAACTCACTATTTAGTCCAGGCTGATCACGAACTTGCAGTGATCCTCCTGCTTCAGCCTCCTATGCCTGGTAATATGGTTAAGCATTTGAAAAATAAATTTCAAAAATAAAAATATAAAATGGTTCTTTTTTGTTAAAACCCTACTTCTAGAATTCTTTCTCTTCTTGCTTCATGCAGTATGTTATGTTATAGAAACTCTATTAAAATAAGTTTTAATTTCACATTGTAGTTTATGCATCACAAATCTAATACAGATTTACACCTTGTATGTATGCATTTAGGCTGTATTAATGCTACATACAAAGGTGCATGCATATGTATGATTTCTCACCACTTAAAACTTAGCTCTGTTCTACCTGGTTTTCTATTCTGAATTTTTCCTTTAATATTTACCAACAAAAAATGTCTACCTACATCCTGTCTTTAAATAGACAGCCAATGTTTCAGATCAAACTCTTGTCATTTTATTTTTCTGTGGATTTAACTTCCTGATTATTCAACTCCAAGTTTTTCTTTTCTATATTTTATTATTTCAGCAATTTTAATCAAAGTTGTCATAGTTTCTTCCTGTCATTTACCCTCTGGCCACATTTTCTTTCTCCAACTGGCCTTTGGGAAGATATTTAAGCAGGAAGACTCTGTCAGATGCGGCAGATCTGCAGGAACGCCACAGGAAAATACTCTAAAGTCTTGCTGGGAAGAAGGCTCAGAGTCTGAATATGAAGACACGCATTTGTTCCAGTGGGGACGGCAAGGAGAGGATCGCCCGTCCTCTGCCTGCCTCCAGCCGATCATGTTTAGCTGACAGGACTGCAGGTTCCATGAAATTAATCTCTGACCTGATTTTTTAACTGCAGCAGTGTCAGGTTTCAATTTACAGGCGCTTACCCAGCAAAAACCTACATAGCTTCCTATGTGTGCAAACCTAAGAAGAAAGCAATATTCCCATTTCAAAGAAAGACAAGGTGTCTGGGTCTAAGTATTAGGGAGAACTTTTAAAGACTCCACAATGCTCCAGTCAGAGATGAACAATTTACATATATTGCATGTAAATGATAAATACGTATGCAGTGTCTCTGATTATGGAACAAGTCACATTTTGCATTTCAGAAATGCTCATTAAATTGAATGGAAGCAAATTAATTATGGGCATGCTAAGAAGGACTACATAGGGATAAATACGGCACAAAATACAAACTTTTTCTCCTGAGATTTCTGAATACCACTTGTGAAACAAACAAACAAAACAATGAAGTGACTATAATGTCACTTACGTTACGGGGAACAGGTCACTTTCTAGAAAACTCCATTTCATGGAAGAAAAGTCAGCATGTATTGCTGCAGTAGAAAAATCTAATTAATTACCATGGGTAACCTAATGGTTAACCTAATTAAGCATTGTCCCAGTGATGAACTGCAGTCCGGAGAGAGAAACGCCCTTTCAGTCTCAGATCACTTACACCGCTCAGTGAATAAGGCAGGCACAAACACCGCACCCTCATGCTCACGTGTGAAGTCTAAAACAACTGAACTCAAGGAAGCCAGAGGTAGAAGGAGACTGAAGGGACAAGAGGGAAATAAGGCGCAGATGCTCAGAGGGTACAAAATCTCACTTAGACGTGAGCAGTGTGTTGCCTGGCTTGCTTGCTTGCTCCTTTTGAGACCTGCTGCACAGCATGGTGAATATAGTTAATAAAAAAGTATATATATTTCAAACATGCTGAGTCAATTTGAGGTGTTCTCCCCATACACAAACATTAGGTATCTGTGGTAATGGTTGTATTAACTAGCTTGATTTAATTATTCCAAGTTGTCTTCATAAATTAATAAAAGAATGATGAAATTAGAGAGGTATAATAAAAATTTTCCAATTGCCTTACAACATGTTGAATCTCGCTGCAACAGTTATACACTGAATGAGTTATCATTATTCACCAGGTAATGCGTTATTGCAGATTTAACTTGGTAGCAGTGTGCAAGATGGATTATAGGTGAGATGTTCATGTCAGTGCTGATGGAATGTATCAGTGACCTGTTGCTACGTAGCAAAATGTAGCAACTTAGTGGCCTAAGTTGCTAACAACCGTGGTCATTTATTCTGCTCAGAAATCTATAACTTAAATGTTAGAATTCAGGAAGGATATCCTATCTATGCTTCAAAAGCATCACCTAAAAGGGCTCACCTGGACCTGTAGAATTGGTTTCCAAGATGGGGCACTCACACACAGGAAATGAGGTGCTGGCTATTGGCTGGAAGCTCAGGTGGGTGCATGGGCTAACATTCTACCATTCCATATTAGTCACCTGCACAAGCTACCTCAATGTTTCGGAGCATAGCTTCAAAGAAATTATCAGAACAAAACAATGTTGAAGACCTGCTTGTTTTTAGTCCATCCTTGGAAAGCATTTCATTGTACTTTACTTTTTGAGGCTGTCACACAAGTCTGTCTGGGCTCAAGGGGAGAAAAAATAGAAGTCACCTCACAGTAGAAGAGTGGAGGTCGGACTGTAAGAAGAACATGTGAAATCTTGCTCCAGTTACTTTTGAAAAAGTATAGTCTGCCACATAACAGGTTTCCAAATATAAAATGACAGTGTCTTAAATTAGAGTAGGAACAGTAGGAATACAGGGGGAAAAGTGGGTGGAAGAAATGTGAAATCCAAAGATTAGAGCCTCAGCTCTCAGGTAAAAGACAGAGTCTGGGAGCCCAGAGGAGACCCTGATCGGGGAAGTGCTAATGAGCATCGGGACACACACACTGAACTCACAGGTCTTCCCTCTCTTCTGGGCACATCATTTTTCTTTTTCCTACTCCATCTCCATTTTAAGATTTCCATTGCCCTGAAAAGAGAATTGCTATTGGATATGATCATAGATGTATCACAAAAAGCATCCTCTCTTGTGACATGTGAGTTCTAAGCCACTATGCTACATTCCTGATTTGGATCTTCCTGATTTGATTGAAAGTGCTATTGTTCCTCATTAGTGGCAGGGTTTGGCTCCAGAACCACCAATTCCTCGTGGACAATCAAATCCACGAACACACAAGGCACATTACAACACAATATTGCATTTACAGATAACCTACCAACATCTCCCTGTAAAGGTTAAATTATTTCTCAAGTTCTTATAATACTCAGTAAAACGTAAGTAAGACATAAATAGTTGTCATACTTGATTTTTCAGTGAATAATGACAAGGCAAAGTATATACATGCTCAATAAATAGTTTTCAAATATTTTCATTTGGTCTTTAGATTTCTCTGCACCTATGGAGTCCACAGATTACTGAGAGATGACTATATTTACTTTCTAGTCATCTGTTTCTGGTTGCTGCAGATGTGGTAATTTGGGGCTCATGCTATGTGAACCTCTGATCTAGAGGATGGTAACTTATTTCAAAAGTTCCACTGTTGCTATGTATACAAATCTTGAATGCATTCTTACACTTTGGCCCAAATTGAAAAACAGAGGAGAACTATTACAGTAAATGACCTTCAAAATTTTTCACCAGTAGAATTTTTCTCATTTTCATTTTTAGATGTATTGCAAGTAGAAGATATCAATTCTCTTTTAATCATTCTTTTCTCACTCGGGCAGAGTTAGGCTTTCCACCTCAATGAAACTTCCTTCCATTAAATTGGAAATAGGATCTTTATCGAGAGTTTAAGCCAGCAAAATGAATACAAAGTGGATACATTAACTTTCAAAAGTGGTCACTTTTTAAAGACAGAAGGTGCCAGTCTAAACATAGAAAAAGTAAAGTAGAAAACCAAGTCATGTGTTGCCTGAGGGAATCAGAGCCCTATCCTAAACTGTCATTAAGATCTAATTAAAGTTTATGGCCTTTGCCTAGAACAGAACTGGAATAGGAATCCAAAGAAGAGGAAAACAAGGGAGTGAGTTTTGGACTGTATTTGCCTGGGCTTGAGAGGATGGTGGGTGTGGAGGCTGGAGGCCATGTTCTCATGGTCCATGGTCGAGTGGGCCCCAAGAGCGTCGGAATCCTGTGGCAGCGGGAACTATCTTCAAGGCTGTTGCCCCAGGTCTCAGGACAAAGCTCGGCAGTGAGGGAACATGACCAGCACTAAGGGTTTTCTGATGCCGCTTCCACACGGCCACACTCGGGTGGCGGCTTGGAGAGTCTGTGTCGGGGGTAACTGTCACGGGCCCCTTCTGTATCTCTGAGAGGTTCTCAGTATTCTGTGCACCCTTCTGCCACTCCAGACATCTACCTCAGCTATCCCATGAGGCCAGCTTGCTTTCCGGAAAATAAGCTGGCGATTTTCTAGTAGATCACAACAAAAAAACACCCTTTGTTTAGGATTTTCAATTAGATTTAAATAATTGTGTACAAAACACCTAATCTGATGGAGCTAATCTGAGTGTCTCTTTGCTGTTGACTATACATTTTTATCATATGATGTAGTTCCATGAAAGAAATACATATTTTTGATAGATCATAGAACATTAAAACTATAAAGCAGTAGACTGGGTGCATCAGTATTGTTCATACTGCCCCCTCACGGGAGAAAACCTTTGCCAATAGATGAACTGTTCCATACAGTGCGATACTGCACAGCAGAGGAGCACTGCTAACTGTGGCTGCACAGAAGGCAGGTGGCTCCTACAGAGAGTGTTGAGCAACGCAGCAAAGCCCAGAGCAGTCCACGGTGTGTTGTTCCATTTATAGAAAGAACAAGCTTGGCAGAACTGAACTTCACTGTTTCTCATATGAAGTTCATAGAACTATATGGCAAAGCAAGAAAATTGTTATCAGCGAAGGTGGAGTACTTGTTTCCTAGTTGGAAACAACTGGAGAAGAGAGCCCGGACTGGGAAGTGGCAGCAGAGTGGCAGCCCGTGTGTGCAGGCAGGGAGGGCTCGGATTTGAGGAGACCACACTGCGCCCTGCCCAACTGAGGTGCGGCTTACGTGGCCGCTGAGCACATTGCTGTTCACTAAATGCTATCAAGTGTATGCGATGGATGTGCCTTTCAGGGTCTGTGCTTTTGAAAAAAGAATTTTAGAATGGATTTTGAATAAAGAATCAAGATGTGTTATGACCGTGTGCCAACTCCCCATAATCAATGTAATCATAATGTGCTGCAAACTTTCACTAATAAAATTTAATTAGAATTAAAAAGGCTATAGTGACTAGCAATAGTTCATGTGATGTGGAATGGAGGACGATAATGTCTCTTGAAAACCTAGTTGGACAGTGTTATCCAACAATCCTCAAAGTTCTCACACTCATTTCACATTTGTAGATAGAGTTCTGGTGCATTTGGGACCCGGGATCACTGTTCCCTAACTACTTAATTTTAAGTGAGCTTCTGTGTGTTTTGAAGACACATTGGTCATTGTGGTAGTGCCACAAAAATTTAAAGAAACACTGAACTACTCTAGATAGACACAGCTTAACATGTCACAGTATACTGTGACCAGTAAGTCAGGAAATTTAATCCACCCTCTAGCTGGTTGTCTCCCCTCTGTAAAATGGTATCAGACAATTTTGCAAAGCACTGTCTTTCAGTTTACCCAATGGGGCTGCTTCCACCTGTGCTTCTTCTCAAATTATGCTGCCACAATATTACACTTCTAACTCCTTAGCTCAAGGGCACGGAAAGCGAGCCATCTCCTCTCACTGATTTTTTCTCAAGACGGAACTGTGTCATTGGCTTTAGCCTGCAAATCTCCTCGCCCTACAATTCTTTCAACTCAGTATATTTTTTTCCTGTCTACTGTATAATTATAAGTAGCAAATCAAGGCAGACAAATATAATTATGTTTCATACTAGGGCAAATAACTTTCTATTCATTAAATTAGATGGCCACACTTGATGTACTAACTTTAAATCGGTAACTGACTGGAGAATATTAAAATGACCTTCCCACCCATCCAAATCCTTTCTATCCACCTAAAAAGAATCTTCCATATAAAACTGGAAACCCGTTAAACTTAGAATTTCTTATTGTTGGAAATTTGATACCAGGTCCTTGAAATCAGCCGGTAGCATCTATGGTCACCTTTGCAGTATGTTTTCTGGTGGTTCCCTAGAGTGTATTTTAGCATCGGGAAGAAGAGTGTGGGAGACCATCATGGAGTTGGGTTTATAGAAATTACTACCCTCTATTAATTATCTTGAAGTCACCAGGAAAAAGCATTACCAATTTTTCCACTCCAAATGCCAATGTGTCTCCTCCAGCTTTGTTCCTAAAGCCTAAGAACCAGGTGTTATTTTAGTGAAAAAATATAAAATAATTGTTTGATGAATTAACCCAGAACTTTGAGACTCTAGAGGTGTTACTGAAACTTAATTTTTCATTTATAATCTTTTCTTCTGTTTGGAAACATCCCTTTAGCCTTTGCTTAAGTTCTATTTCTTTGCAACGGTCTGTCGCTCACCCCAGTTTTCATTTTCCTTCTTGCATTTGCTTGATGGTCACATTTCATAACAATTTATTTGTTTGTGTGTTTTTGTATCGATTCATTTCCTAATTGTTTCATATGTGTAAATGTTACACACTTTAAGCATGAATGATGAGACATCAAGGAATCTACCATAGAACTTTTATCTATAATTGCGTTTGTTCACATTGCAGAATTAAAATAATAACCAGCAAAAGCAATTACCAAAAATACATTTAAAAAGTGTAACTGAATCTATCTTTCCAGGTGTCAGCAATTTTGCTCCTATCCATCCAGAGGTAAAAGACAGAATGATGGAAAGGAAATAAAATAACACGTCCCAAACACCTGGGTAAGGAAAGCCCATGTCATTCAAAAGCAGGACCCATAGCAAGTGATGGTTATAAGGAGCATTATAAGCTACAAGGCATTCCAAATTCAAAGGGACTGGGCAAATACTGAGTAGATAAACATGTTCTGCTTCATTCCAGAGATAGCCAAAATCTCCTGGCAAGTGCCAGAACCATTACTTCTAACATAACTCTCAGTGGCTGTGAAGAAGTCCCCGGAGATCTCTGCTACTGATTGCTTTAATCTGCTCATTTCTGCTACGTTTGGTAATTTTCTGCTTGCCTCTTCTTTGACCCACGCCTCTCCACTCTTTCCTTAATAGAAGGACTTCCCTAACATCTTGAAAACTCTTGCCTTGCTTCAACGCTGAATGCAGTGTCTTCTAGGCTGTCTTAATGAGACCACTGGCTGAAAACACCAGCTTTCGCAGTGCTCAGAACAACACTGACAATGATTTTTCCCTACCAGGTGCCTTGTCATGGTTCGCCTGCAGAACAGCGTTTAGGGGCTGCCTGTCCTAGACTGTCATGGCCTAACGTCTCCATACATTGGAAAGGGGGTTGTTTATGTGCGCAGCGAACTCAGAGCAGCACACATCGTACTCAGAAGCGGCTGCGGAGGTCCGGTTGGACAGCAGCACTCACCCGGGACTGAGAACTAGGGAACTTAGCAAACAGCCACTTTAAAGTAAATGAAGAGCGTCAGACAGCCTGCTATTTCGATATGACAGCGATAGGGTAAACAAAAGAGTGTGTAAAGCCAGATTTTTGCCCACTTTCTTACCAGGCTAATGTTACACTTCGGTCCTGCCGAGATTACCCCATAGGCAGCTAAGCCCCGCCTACCCGCGATCTCTCTTTCCTCCCTCCACGCGGACCCAGCCTGCACTTGCTCTCTGCGCTCCTTGGCCCACGCCTCTCCTGATGGACATCAGGAACACCGCTAAGGACCCGTCACAAGACTAGCGCATTGCTTGCTCCTAAAAGGATGTTTCAAGCTGTGCTCGCGGAGCATAAGACTGAAGAACACTGTGCTATTGCTTTACTACATTCTACATCACTCATAATTCCCAAATTGGAGTCACTTGTTCGGAAACCTGTCCAGTCTTCGCCTTTACCCTTGCATTGCGCCCCCTCTGACTTCAGTTCAATCCATCGCAACTGAGGCGGGCGGATTCCTCGCGCCGTTGATCTTTGTGTTCTCATTGTCGTGCCCTCAACTGACACATAAAAAGTGCTAAAATTTTGAATTCTAACGAACCGCTCAGTACTCACTGTTTTATGAGTCTACATCTACACTGTTAATGCTCTCGGGTCTAAAATTCGGTTCTATTTCAGACACGGATATTTTGCCTTTCATTAAAAAGTGACTACTATTTCTACAGGTTTAAACTCACCAACTGGGCACTGTACCACACTACCTCATCGTGTAGGACACCCCTTTTGCCCTCAGCACAATTACATATGTTAAATAAGAACCAGCGGGGTCAAGAATAATAACGCCAGTGCTGAATATCAAACAACTGCCAGTTTATATTTATCCTTTTGGTGCTGATATCCTATCAAATCATTTACCTCAAACAGAAAGTTCTGCTAATCACATGGTGCTTTTATTTTAAAATCCAGTGATAAATTTTCCAGAGAAGTCCTGCTAAAAATATAATTTTGAAGTCTAAGTACATGGAAACTGGGTTCACTCTTATCCTCTGACTCACCTGCCCTCTTGACATTACTAAAATAAAATCTGAAATAATAAGTTTCCATATCCTCTGTGTTTCCTCAGCTTTTCAGCAACCTGTGTCAGAGAGAAATACACAGCACATGGCTGTAAACACAGAAACCAGTTTGTCGCAATGCATTAAAGCACTGCAAGGTGTAAATAAACCGAGGTTCCCCTACGAGGAGCAGACTGCTGAATGCAAATTGTCTCAGGACTTTAGGTTAAAAGATTTTATCTTCAACTTGCTTCAGAGAAGACCACACGTGTCAGCCCCTTACCACAGATTCCAAATTAGCAAATACCCAAGTTGTCTACATTTGATTGTAATGTGGAAAGTGCATTGTGAAGTGGGCTCTTCAGTATAGGAGGAACATACTTCCTAAACTCATTTACATACCAAAGCATCCCTTAAAATTGTAAATTCTGTGAGTCTTTGACAGCTTGACTTCAGGCACAGAGATGTGAAGATGTTTGATGTGAAGAGGGCATTACTTAGGGAGAGAGGAGCAAGATTCTGTTCTAAACCCATTTGTCATGGATACTCATCGGACTTCCTCGCAAGATGGAAATCACTATCTCCTGGGACCAGGAAGTTCCCTTACCTTTGCATAGCCTCCCCTTGGGGCAACACATGTTTATGTGGCACTAAATAAACACTTCCTGTCAGAAAGTGTGCATGCCACGCGATCACCCAGAGCAGGCAGCAAGTAAGGAAAGCAAAACCTTAACTTGAGCGAATCTTCCTCGAACTTTAAGTCACACAGTCTTATCACCATACCTTTGGAATTACCCCGTGATGTTAACATACAGTTGGTAGATGAAGATTTTCTCCAATTTGTTCTTCCAACGTATGTTATATTAGACACTGTGCATGTTTTCATATGAAGTACTCCCTAAAAGGCTTCTTTTTATTTGAAGGAAGAAAAGAAAACAATAACGTTTTCATACTGGCTTTGAGCTCCAACTAAGCAGAAGCATAAAACAAACGGCTTAACTGGAAAATCGCAACCAGTTATGAATTATCTTTTCAAAATGATACATTCAACCCAAAGGTCGATGTTGATGTTTTTAAAATTGCTCAGTTGTCTTTGTATTTCTTTAATATTAAATATTGATGGCTGATTAAAACATTTATGCAAACGGCACTGGAGGCTTTACATCTCTAAGGATTCCTAAGCCTTTAGGGTAATAGCTCAATAGTCTCCATTCATTTTATGTTGTAAAAATAGCATAATTTTGAAATTACAGTCACAATGAAGACCAAAAATAAGCAGGTAAAAATTAAGCAACACTTAAGCAGATAAACAGCACATTTTCCACGGGTACCCTATGCTGTTAGAGCAGAGAATAAAAAAATCGCTCTTATAAATAGTAACAAAGGCTACAAGGAAAAGCTTCCTAATGGAAGGAACGCAGCTAGGGCTGACACACAAAGATATTTTCTCATCATTTTCCTTAAAGATTTCGCACCACGGATGCTTTGCAAACAGATCTTTTGCAAATAGGAAGGGAATCCAGAGGCAGAGGAAGACAGGTGGGAGCGGAGAAGGAGAATAAGAAAAGTAATGTGTTAAATCCATGTGCCTGCCCCTAAGGTGCGCGCCAGCATTATGTGCTGCAGACATGTACTAACAAACTAAAATCTTTTTATAAATAAACTTAATTTTCCCAGTAGCAAGCTTCTGTACAAACTTGAAAACAATTCTGTCTCATCATATTATTCTCAATTAATGAAGTTTTACCCACTAACTTGTGCCTCCCATTGTAAGCCACTCTTATTCTTTCCAGACCCTGTACAGAAAGGAATTGGAGCTCAGGCTGGGAACCGAGGTCTGTGACTCATGATCCACTCACTTGGTCTCCCCTGTGCTGTTTACGGAGGAGCATCTGTGCATGAGGGAAGGCAACAGTGCAGACTCCAGAGGCAGTCTCCCGCCACTGGTACTTGTGAGGAAATGCGCTTTCGTATTTTTTAAATGCTTAGCTCTACATAAATCCTTCCCTGTGATTTTCAACGAAATATATACCACTGGTCCTCACAGTCTGCTTTCTTATCTTCATCTAAATTCAACTTAAGTGTAGTAAAGAAGGCAGAAGTTTTAGACTCAGAGTGATCGGGTTTATGTTATACCTGTGTTTCAGTTTCTATAATACTTTTAAAAGATATTTATCCAAGGCCTTGGTGCCTAATACCTTGCCAATAAACACATGGTTTGGCACAGTGCTTTTCAAAATTATTTTTTTGCATTATAGTGACTTTTTAGGTTTTTAAAGTTTTCTTGGGATTTTGCAGGTACTACCTTAAAAATCACTCTTGGTAACTAATGTCACCAATACATTTGGAAAGTGAAATAGAACAAACCTCTGGATTCCAGTTTATAATGGATATATTTTAAAAATAAATATGTTTTAGTGTGTTCTTGCAAATATCAACTATATTTCAGGACCTCTGTAACATACACACCTTTGGTTTCTATCATTAACAACAGATCGTTCAATTTAAAGGATGATTTGCACTAACAAATACAATTGGTGCTCAATGGATTGACCGACCTTGGTATTTCATGAAAAGTAAATGCCAATTAAACAACCAACTCACTTTGAAAAAAGTCAGTGTTGTGGAAACACTTGAATATTCACTAAACTGGGCAGAATATTACACTGGGATTTCATGTCCCCCATCGGCCCCAGTCTGGCCCGCTCACCTTGTCTGCTTTCCCATCTGGTGTGTCACTTAGGATGCAAATATCTTCTCTCACCCATATATGTCTGGGCAGGATCTTCAAATAATAAGTAGTTTTAAAAGAAAGCCACAGTATGGCCATCCCACTAAAAATAGAGTGACAATGTATTGATGTCATGAAACATGTAGAGTGTGTCAAATTTCCAATGATTTCATCAGAATTGTTTTAGGGTTGTTTGACTCACGGCACAACAATGTCACACATTGTGACAGGTTGCCCTTTTTAACGCTGCCTTTCATCTATAGGTTACCCTGCCAACTCCTTCTGTTCATATTTCTTGCAAGAACTAAATTTCTCATCCTACAGCAGTTCCCTAGCCTGGGTCTTTGTGTTTTACTTACCCATGTTTTGCAAGTGGGAGGTTGATTTGTTTTCCATTCTTTACTTTTATTTTTCCTTATTTCTCTTTCCTTTCGTCTCCTTCCTCCCTCCCTCCCTCCCTCCCTCCCTTCCTCTCTTCCTTCCTCTCTCCCTCTTTCTTTTTCTTTCTTTCTTTCTTTCTTTCTTTCTTTCTTTCTTTCTATCTTTCTCTCTTTAGTCACAAATCAGTACTTGCTACCCTTCTGTTGGTTGGCTATGATTTGACAACACTGCACCTTTTGCTGGCTTTTATGCTTTCATCCATGGATGTTTGTTTTGCCTTTTTGGATGAAAAATTCCAATCTTCTTAAGCAAGTCGTGCACAGACCTTTTCATTTACTGTCCCTCTCACTAACATAGTCCTCCTCCTTTGAATATCTCAGTACTGCACTTTCAATTTTAAAATGTGTTCCTAGAGCTAAAAGCTGATCTCGTGTGTTGTACTGTTTTGTTCTTTTTATTACTGTTTGATCAGGAGAATGGAAGCCACAACCTGGAAGTGATTAACCCTATAAGGTAGCGCTGCATCCTCCCCAAACGTGAACCCAGCCGTGTAGGATGGAGCTGTTCCTTCACTCGACTTCACTATGTTCTTCTGGTGGTGCAATTTGTGCTCCCACTAGTTAAGCAGACTAGGTGTGAATTCATGATCTTTTTTCTTGAAAGATCATGGGCTACAGAGTCTTCCAGACAGAGAAGATAGCACAGTGTATAAAAGAACTGCTTTTTCTCCACAGGTTGAGCACCAAATCCTCTATGATATGAGCTTCCCCTAACTGCAAGAACTCCATATACATGGCAGTAATCCTTCATAACCTTGGAGTTCATTAATAGTTAAAAAGCTGAGATTTTGACATAGGTCCACAAATTTGAAGCTATTATATAAAAATCAGATTTTCTTACATTTTGAAAGCTCTTATATCCAGAGAACATAATTATATCAATATTATTCTAAACATAATACAACTGTATATTAGTTAACAGGCAATTTGAAAACTACATATTTTATCAACTTTTAAAAAATTCTCAATCATCTTTTCTCAAGGCTATTAGGAATGAATAAACTTTGTTTCTTTTTCCAAATTACTCAAAAGATATTTTTACATAGTAACACATGCTGTCAAGCAGATGGCACAAGATGGCACCTCTATCAGTGTGGTGCAATGCATGGACCTCGGAAGGGGGTGCTTACTTTGGCACTTGCCTAGGAATAATTGGGCTTCTGGAAGGAGGCAGAGGGATATTTATAGCTCTGAACTGGAGCGCAGTTTGAGTCTAATCCAGAATGGAGCCTGATCTAACAAAGCTGGTATAGCATGGGCCTGGTGCGTGCACTCAACACCTACTGAAATGATACAAAGCTCACTGTAGACCTCATGCAGCGAAAGAACATATTTAGTCTGATGCTGCAGTCAGACCTGGAGATGACTCCTACCTATACCATGTGTAGCTGTGAGAATTGAGGCAATGTCTTAACCCTGCAGACCTCAGCTTCTTATTCTGTCAATAGCAAGAATAAGAGGATCTCATCTAGTTGTGAGGATTAAATGAGCATGTAATTAACTTGATATAGAGCTTGATATATCGTATCTTTGGAATAGACATATGCTATAGTCACTGTATTAAGATCATGTCCCAAGTCAAAATTGCTTTTTCCAAAAAATCCTTTGGAAGCCAGGCATAGTGGCACAAGCTTGTCATTCCAGCTCTTGGGATGCTGAGGCAGGAGGATCGCTGTGAGTTCAAGACCAGCCTGGGCTACAGTGTGAGCTGAAGGCCAGCCTGAACTGCATAGCGAGACCCTGTCTCAAAAAGACAAGAAAAAATCCTTCGGAGTTCAAATTTTTCTTAGTTCTAATTAAGCTACTGCCATCTACCTGAAATGCAGCTGTTTATGTAGCACATGTCCTTTTTTCTGTCAGCTGAAGTTATCCAGACTGGAATGTGCTAAGGAAATCTATATGAAGAAGCTATTATGCTCTGTAGACACACAATATACTATAGCTGAACAAGCACTGAGCTTAAACCACAAAAGACACACACCATATTCCAAGACCTCCTCTAATTATCAAAGACTTTGGGGCAGCCATAGAATTCATGTGAGCACAGACTTCCCATAAATGCACAGTGCTCTGTCTCTGTAACATGCCGTGCTTGCTCTTCCTTTGCTCCTACAAACTGCTGTTGTTTCTCATGATAAATGAATGGGAAGGGTGATCCGTGGATGGCCTGAGGCTACTGATAGAGTGACATGGTACTTACACTTCATTCATGTGTCTCACACTGGTTGCTAAAGAAATATAGCGTATGAGGAGGAACACTGTTCCTTGCTGAGGGATTAGCTTGTATCAAGACACTGTACAAACATAACTTTTATAAAAGCCTGCAAAAAATTTACTGTAGAATACCAAAATAGAAATCTCACAAAAAGAACAGAAATCTCAAAGATAATATAAAAATGTATAGTAAAGCAACATGGAAAATCTTTAGATAGTCACAGAGGATGAGTATGGTACTAACCCTAAAAGATAAATTCATTGAGTGGGCAATCTAATTTTCATTTGAGAAAAACAATAAATCATTCCACAAAAGCATTAAGTACATCACTGAGTTTCAGGCGACACAGATCCTACCAACTGTGTGGACCAAGGAGTGGGAAATGGCCATTACCCAGAAAGTAGATGATGTCTTTGTTTTCTTAATTTATCAATAATGCAATTATTTTTATGAGTTACTCCCAGAAAGTCAGGATCCCTCCAAAAAACTCCCGATGCAGAAAAGTCAAAAATGAAAGTTTACTTTTGTAACCAGGACTTTTCCCCTAAAAAGTTTTATGTATCACTGCAAAGGACCGTAGAGCCTAATCGAGAGGCAAAACCAAAAACGGTCTGGCCAGCTGACCTCTCCCACCAACCGGCCATCCACACTGCAAAATGGGGCTGCAGCACACATCTGGGTCTCTTAATAACTTATGCAGGGCTAAGAAAGAAGTTTTTAGAGACGGTTTTCTTTAAGACATGAAAAGCCACATGATACAGAATATATAAGGAATAGGCAAAATACTATTTATATTTAGTTAGCAAATTCCGAACTAGTCAAACACTGAACTTGACCTCCTCCTCCAGAAGAGCAGAAAACATAAACTAGCATTGCTATTTCAAATCTCAGCTTCTGTGGTCTTGACAAGTCAGAGAACACCTGAGTTACAGTTGCCTTTTCTGCAAAGCTGAAATAATGCTACTTAATAGAATTGTGTGGTGTTTAAAGAAATAAATACACATAAAGTTCTGAACAGAGCAGCTAATATATAGAAATCTCTAAGTAATTGTTGTAAATTTAGAGTTTCAGATTAATATCTCTGGAGAAAAGACACGTAAAGCAATTTTTCTTAAAATATCAACTGAGAATCTCTAATAGAAATCATAGTGTCTATATTAATTTCCACCCAAAAAATTAAAAACCATATATTCTATTTTTCAATTGCCTAATTAAAAAGAAACCAGCACAGCACTTGGAAGTTGTCGAAAGCACCACCTGTCTTATTTTCTTGCAGCTGTCAGAAGCAGATTTTAGATCCACCTCCAAAATTTTTAGTCTAACTCACACCAGCCTCTGTCTACATTCAAAATGCAATAGTTTTAAATGATTTCTTTACCATAAGACAAAAAGAGAAAATGTGTGTGTATTTATATAGAATTTGTTATCATAGTCAAATAATAAAAATTCTGTTTTAGGTATAGCACATAGAATTTTAGGGTAAGCAATGGAACAAAGTACTTTTTCTAATATAAAGATATAATTCAGAACTTGGAGAGAAATAGGAGTTTATAAAAAGAATCAGATGCAAACATTGAATTGCTTTATAGTTAAATTTGATAGAACTATAATGTGTAGAATTTTCATCTCTATCTCTGGGTACCCATCAAGAGGAAAATAGGTATTTTGTCAGAATATATATGTCTCAAATTGCATATAAATTTTATCTGTGCATGTGTGTTTACATACTGTGGTTTAAAAGGAAAAACGATCTCTGCTTGTAAATATCATTAAGGAAAAATTTCTCAGTCATCTCTCAAAGCTTAAATATTAAATGGCATATTTTGAGTTTATCATGGTCTTCATCCTTGCAAACCTCGTCATTTTTACTAGATGCATGTTACATGACTGCTGCTATTTATAGAAGTGTGGGTGACAACTGTTAACCAGTGGAGCTTTTGGAACAGCAGAGAACAGTTTCCAAATGCAAAATGAAAAAAAATTCTTCTCGCCCCCGCCACCCCAACACTCGAAACTGGCAGCCTCTCAGGTCCCAAGTCCACTTCCCAGACTGCATAAAACATTGACCTCCAGACCACATTTTAAATGGTTGCGTTGTCAGTTACAGGCTGTCAGTGTACCCCACCTCCCTCCGTGGGGGTCAGCTGGAAAGTGGGAGCAGTACCTTCAGCCGTGATCTCAGTCATGGTGCTCGTAGAAAGTCAGTCAGGTGAAAGGTCCCGTCAAGTGGCACTTTGCAGAATAGTTTAGGATTGGAGAACTCTGGTGGAGGGTTCTGTGTTAACACTAGGGCTCTTCGTTTTCCAGGCTGTTTCTGCTGCTTCTTTGCTGTCCTGTTGAACTTTACCTCTTTCCCACAGAGTTCTCCCT